>JAPYXV010000017.1:337706-391262 GCA_028533065.1 Trachops cirrhosus | reverse complement strand
AACTCCTTTGTAGGTTACCATCCTCTTATCTCTTGCTGCTTCTAGGAGTCTCTCCTTCATTTTTACCTTGGCTCATGTAATGATGATGTGCCTTGGTGTGTTCCTCCTTGGGTCCAACTTCTTTGGGACTCTCTGAGCTTCCTGGACTTCCTGGAAGTCTATTTCCTTTGCCAGATTGGGGAAGTTCTCCTTTATTATTTGTTCAAATAACTTTCCCACTTGTTGCTCTTCTGCTTCCTCTGCTGGTACCCCTATAATTTGGGTGTTGGAACGTTTCAAGATGTCCTGGAGGTTCCTAAGCCTCTCCTCATTTTTTTGAATTCTTATTTCTTCATTCTGTTCTGGTTGTGTATTTTTTTCTTCCTTTTGGTCCACTCCACTGATGTGAGACCCATCTTTCATTCCATCACTGTTGTTCCCTCTGCATTTTTCTTCATTTCACTTATTGGAGCCTGCATTTTTTCATCTAATTTGCGACCAAAATCAACCAATTCTGTGAGTATCCTGATCACCAGTGCTTTGAACTGTGCATCTGATAGGCTTGCTATCTCTTGATCACTTAAAATGATTGGTTCTGGGGCTTTCTATTCTTCTTCTGTTTGAGCCATCTTTTTGCTGTTTTGTTTTTTTTTTGGTTTTTGCTTTTGGTTTTGTTTTTTGGTCTAGTTGAGCTCCTGTAGTGAGGGGCGGGGCCTTAGGAGTTCACCAGGGTGGGGCACCCCAGTTCCTGGGTTGTGATGTTGTATGTGGAGGCGGGGTCCAAGAAGGAATAATGGTGCTTGCTTGGCTCTTTGTAGGACCCCAGACCCTTCCGCCACTTTCCGCAAGCCAACTGGGCCCCTCTGGCACCAATTCCGGTGTGGGTGGGCCTGTGCTCCCCACGGGACCTTCCTTCTCAGCCAGTGACCCTAAGCTCTATGTCCCAGTGCTGGGACCTGAGTTGTGTGCAGTGCCTTGCTTCACAATGGCCGCCTCGCTGGGTCTGTTGGTCGCCACCCCAGGGCTGGGGCCCACCAGCCACCGCCACTTGCGTGCCCAGGATCTGCCTGCTGCAGACTTGCACACCGCCCCAGTTGCTCAGCTCTCTGCTCCTCGTTCCCCACCTGGCTTGACTCCGCCCCTCCTACCAGTCTGGATGAAGGTGTCTAATTTTAAATCCTTGGGTGTCCGACTTCCATACACTTCAATTTTCTGTTAGTTCTGGTTGTTGTTTTGTTTCTATATTGTTGTTGTCCCTATCTTGGTTGTGCGAGGAGCCACAGTGCGTCTACCTATGCCTCCATGTTGGCTGGAAGTCCTGAAGTACAAAAATTTCTAAAGAAAAGAGAACTGATACAATTCTTTGTTCTATATGTTGAATAAAGATATATCAGACACTGATATACTTCCATTTCTTACACTACAAAAAGCATTAGAAAGGTCACTGAGGTACATGTATAAAGGACCCATGGACAAAGACAACGGGGGCAGGAGATGGGGGAGGACTGATGTGAAAGGTGGGGATGTGTAGGTTGGGAGACAATAATAGGGGAAAATGGGGACAATTGTAATTGAACAATAAAAAATACAGGTAAATGAAATTGTGGGTATAAATATAAAAACAAAAACAAAAACTTGACTCAACAGCTTCTCTGTTTTCTGTATTACATATAAATCAGATCAGGCCATAATTTCTCTACCCAGACTCTACCTGTCAATTCGGGAGAAAGGATGGAGGGCATCCTTCCCAACTGACAGGATCCTCCCCACCTGGATTTTAAATTATAAACATTAGCAAAAGTAGTTTTCTAAGAACAAGAGGATACCTAGAAAACAGGTATTTCTAGATAAACTCATCTTAAAAAATTTGTATTTTAATTTATATTAAAATATGTAACTTGATTCCAAAGAATTAGTAGCCCTGTAAGTTGGTAATTTAGGGTAACCAAGTTATTTAAACCAGGAGGTAGATGACAGGACCAACTACCAAACTGAAACCCTATTATTGTAGAGAACATATTTAAAAATGGTTGTTAGAAAGCTCAGAGACACCTATGGGATTTACTAATGGAACTATTATGACATTTGGTATCTAAACAAAATTGTAATTATGTCCTAATTGATACAAAATTAAACACAATCAAAAAAGCCAGTATCCCATAAGGAAAGTTAACACCAAATAAAAACCTCTGATTTTACATTTCTAATCAATATGAAATCTATATGTAGTTGTTTATTTCAAGGCATTAAAGTAATGTAATTCCAAAGCTAAGAGCTAACTGATTTTTAAAAAATATAATCATTATTTTGAAGGAGAAGCAGACAACATTCTGAAAGAAAAACAGTAAATACAGAATTGACTGTATAGTAAGAACAAATTATTTTCAAGCTGAAACCCTTACAAGTTTCAGGGGTAATTTTCATAAGGTAGATAACAGTCTAATCACATCTTCATAATTTCTTTATCTTTCTAATCAGTACTCCATTCTTACATAGGAATAATACTTTACTTTGTACCATTTCACTTTTCTTACATATGGCTCATCTTACAATATCCAACTAAAACAAGAATGCTTATAGTCTTACAAGATTTATCTTAATTTTATATTATGTCATGAAAGTATCACTCTGATGTGGTAAGAAAAGACAGCCTTCAAGAATACTTTTGACAATCACTGTACCCCAAGACTTACAGGAAATCATAAGGTAGTCCTCACAGTTGCTTTTATCATCATCATGGTGGTCCACAGGGATCCCGCTGGCATCTATGACTGCTTCAGAGGCACAATCTGCTACCAATACTTCTTCTGAAACTACATCAGTTGTCAGATGATCAGTCACGATTTCTGCTTCTACTACACTATCATGAACGTGTTCAGTATGTCCAATGTCAGACACATGTACAGATTCACTTGTCAAGACGTGTTCTGGCATAGACATTGAGGCTGAAGTAATGTCGGAAGCTAAAACATCATCTGGGACTGTGCAATGTGCTAAAGAAACTTCTTCGGTTACATCTGAATAAAGCACTTGCTCAGGAATGATGACATTTTCAGATATATCTGCTTCTTCTAAGATATCTGAGCACTGAACATCCTCAATAACAACATCCTCAATAACATCTTGAATTACAACTGAGTCTGGGTCATCAGGAACAAAGTTATGTATAGTTATATCTGAATCCACAATATCTGAAACAAAAACAGTTTCTTGAACTTCCACAACAATTTGATCACCATCCATGTGTGTAGCATCAGTTCCTTAAAAAAACAAAAATTAAAATGACAAATTTCAGGTACGTACGCATGACTATCTAAAATGATGTAAATGTTGTTGAGTTCGTACCAGGAAAATGAGCTACATTCTCAGTTTTCTCAAGCATTAAAATAGATTAAAGGAAAAGGGTCTATTTCTTATTCATAAAAAAAAACAGAAATTTTGAACATAATATGACTATGTTTTACTCAACCCTAATCAATTATGAGGTAAAGAAATACCAGAAAAGCAATAAATGTGGGACAGTTAAAGACAATTATTCACGAAAAAAATTTATTAGAACATCAACATAAAAACTTCCCAACTACCTAAAATCTTAAAAAGATGATAAAAAGTAATCAAGTAATACAAATTCAAACTATTAAACCATTTTCCTTCACATCTTATTTCCTTCTTACCCAAATTTCTTCAACGCATCAGTTTTTTCTTTTTATCACTCTTGGATTTCTTTTTTTCTTTTTTCTTTCAGCTTTTATATATAATCTTACCACTCTATATTATATCCTTCATCAGTGACTGATTACTCAGAAATTACCCTCTGGCTTTAGGATATAAAATGACTGAGTCATAAATATGACAGAAAATGTAAGAGTTATTAGCAGAATTAGGATATAAGAAGATTGGGACATAAATTAGAGACAGAAAGCCACAATTAAGGAGGAAAGAGAAAAGGCAAATGGTTAAGGCCTCTATGGATAAACAATAAAAGCGCAGCTCCTAAAAAGTGGTGAAAGATGAGATCAGCTGGAGCAGACCTTGCCCCAGCCTCACCAAGATAGAATACTATGCTCTCTCTTCAGCCTCCTCCCATCCCCCAAAACCCCAATTCCCCAAGCAGTTTCCCAGAATATAAAAAACCCTACTCTAGTCCACTCTTCAGTTAAGAATGAAGGTAGAGGGGGAATCAATAGGAGCCCACTGAGATTAAATGAGTTCACCAAGATCACAGTTCTTTTGTACAGCATATGGCACTTAAATACTACTCTTCATAAATGCCGTGAGTGGAAACAAAAATAAGATATCCTTACAAGAAACAAGGTAAAACACATCAGCTATCTTGGTTACAGCTGATTAGCGCTCCTGGTTGAGACTCAAAGTGGCTGAGTTTAAGCAGGTACCTAACTCAATAACTGTGTCAATGGCCAGGCAATCAGAGAAACACAACAGTCAATTCTTCAATAGACAAAAGTTACCAATAAGGGCCAAAAAATAATAAAAGGTGTTTATTATTTTTAAAGTTAGTACCCACTTAAATTACATATAGAATAATGAGAATGTTTTCTTTCATTTCTACAGAACTACAAAATGCTTTAAAATCATTTGTCTTCAATAATTCACATCAAGAAATAGACCTTTTTGCCCTGGCCAGGTAGCTCAGTTGGTAGCCAGGGTTGCAGGTTCAATTCATGGTCAGGGCACATATCAAAGTCAACCAATGATTAAGTAAAGTGGAACAACATTTCTCTCTTTTTCCCTCTCTCTCTATAAAAAAATCAGAATATAATTTTTTGAAAGAAGTAAATCATTTAAATACCCATTTTAAACACATATATGTGGAAGCCTTTAGTGGCAAGAGCATGGGTTAAAAAATCTAAATCAAACAAGGGTTTAGACGGCTATTTATTTTGTGACCTTGGGCAAGTCATTTAACCTCTGAGTTTGTTTTCCTGGTCAGTAAAGTGAGGACAGTAATATCTGCCGTGCATACCTCACAGGACTGTTGTGATGATCAAATGGAAATGTGTGGGAAGTGTTCTGAGAAACTGTAATGAGAGGTTTCAGTATTATTAGGACATTTGAAAACGGAGGCGTTGGCAGATTAAGTGACTTGCTCAAAGATGAATAAACACCAAAAGTGTTAACAATCAGGGCTAAAATGCAAGAGCTTAGCCCACTTAGCCTATGACCTAAACTTGCTTGTGGCAAGATTAAGCTAGTAAGTACTTTGAATTTCTTTACAAAGTACTTACAGTCTCTCTTTAAAGTACATTACTTATACTTCACAATGCTCAAATGAAAACAGGTTTACAACTTTTGCATTTACCTTAGCAAGTGTGAGCCAATAAGACTATCCTCCCACACACACCAACACACTCACACAGGATTTAGGAAGCATACTGCTAATCATCATTCTTGGTAAAAGTTAGTAACTACATATATTCCAATATGATCACATAAAACAATGAAAAAAATCACTAAAATTTGTACTTGTGAAAGTATCTATGTAATAATAAACCAATGCTATATATATCTAATACAATCATTTTACATTATGCAAAATCATCAAATTATGAATACTTTTTTTCCCATTGTTAGCTTATAAATACAATTTTCCTTAAGGAGTTGAGGGGGCAGAGGCCAGATCCCATTTGCATGATGCAAAAGGCTCACTTTGGGAAGCGTTTGGAGAAACAAGTTTGTAGAAGTAGAGGAGGACCTTGAATTTATACTTTATCTCCTGGCAGTGGAGAATAGAGAAATGACATGATCCATGTGTGATTTTAGGATGAGAATTTCCTGGTATGTTAGATAAAAAAATTAACTATGAGGAAAATAGCTGAATATTACAGATTAATAATGAGTTAACAGTGTCTCTGCAAGTAATAGGAACCCACATGAAGAGCTCTATGAAAAGCAGAATCCCTAGCCAACCCACTTCATCATATCCACCATGAAAGATATCCATGCCCTAATCACTGGAACTGTGAATATCTCACATTATGGTTTATGCCATGAGGATTTGCAGATATACGTAAATTATATAAACCTTAACACAGGTTTATCTTAAAGCAAAGAACATACTTCTAAGTTTGAGAGAGACACAATTCACTACAGCTTAAAAGGGGCACTATGAATAGCATGAGAAGGAATACAAGCAGCTGCAATGAACAACGACCAGAAATGCAGCCGACAACCAGAAAAAAATGAGGAGCTTGGCCTTAACTGAATGAATTCAGCAACTATTTGAATTGGCTGGAGTCAAGATTAATGGCTCGAGTCCCAGAAGAAACAACATCGTGCCGACACCTTGAATTTAGCCATGTAAATTCAAAGGAAATAGCCCAGTTTTGCCATGATAGTTTTTTAATCTAAAAAACTGATGGAGGCTTGGGTAGAAACCCTTCACTTCTTTGCACAACTAAAAGGATAACCAATCTAGAAACAATAAACAACCAGAAGTGCCGGAAACTGCATGGAACTCTGGCAACCAAGGAGTTACATAAACATTTACCAGACTAGTAGGAGGGACAAAAGGGGCAGCCAGGTGGGCTGGGTGGGAGTGAGGACAGGACACGTGGCAAAGCAAGGCAGATGACTGCGCACTGGCAAGGTGGGGGTTGGTTGAAAGGGAAACTGACCACTCAAGCTAGCTGTAAATTACAGCACAGAGTTGCATGGCAGGAGAAACTCCCAGTCTCACACAAGAGTTTACTGGAAAGTGGGGCAAGGGCCCAGCAAGCAAGCCACACTGTTCCCTCTCTGAACCCTCACTCACAAACAGTGCCACAACGCAGCAAAGAGGGTTGCCTCAATGGGGTGAACACTTAAGGCCCTGCCTCCCTACAACATAACAGGTGCACCAAGATAAAGCAATATGGCCCAAATGAAAGAATAGATCAAAACTCCAGAAAAAGAGCTAAGCAAAGAGTAGACAGCCAACCTATCAGATGCAGAGTTCAAAACACTGGTAATCAGGATGCTCACAAAAATGGTTAAGTATGGTCACAAAAATAGAGGAAAATCTGAAGGCTATGGAAAGTGAAATAAAGGAAAATGTACAGGGAACCAACAGTGATGGGAAGGAACCAGGATTCAAATCAACGGTGGAGACTAGAAGGAAGAAATAAACATCCAACCAGAACAGAATGAAGAAACAGGAATACAAAAAAATGAGAGGCTTAAAGAACCTCTGGGACAACTTTAAATGTTCCAATATCCAAATCATAGGGGTAACAGAGGAGAACATGACCAGGAAAGTGAAAACTTATTGGACCAAACAATGAAGGAAAACTTCCCCAATCTGGCAAAGGAAAAAGACTTTGAAGAAGTTCAGGAAGCTCCGAGTCCCAAGGAAACTGGACCCAAAGAGGAACACACTAAGGCACATCATCATTAAGTTAGCCAAGATTAAATATAAAAAGAGAATCTTAAAAGCAGCAAGAGGAAAGGAGAAAGTTACCTACAAATGACTGCCCATAAGACTATCAGCTGATTTCTCAAAAGAAACCTTGCAGGCAAGAAGGAGCTAGAAAAATGTATTCAAAGTCATGACCTATATCCAACGTGACTCTATCCAGCAAAATTATCATTCAGAATGGAAGGGGAAAAAAAATGCTTTGCAGATAAGATCAAGTTAAAGGAGTTCATCATCACCAAGGCCTTACTATATAAGGGGACTTACCTACCAAACAGAAGATCAAAAACTATGAATAGTAAAAAATGACAGCAAACTCACAACTATCTACAACTGAATCTAAAAAATGGAAGGAAAAACTAAGCAAACAACTAGAAGAGGAATAGAACCAGAGAAATGGAGTTCACATGGAGGGTTATCAGTGGGGAGGGGAATAATGAGGGGGAACGTACAGGGAATAAGAAACATAATAGGTAGGCATATAGACATAATATAACATAACATATTATGTTAAGAGTAATATGGAAAACAGAGAAGTCAAGGAACTTATATGTACAACCCATGGACATGCGCTAAGGTGGGGAAGGCTGGAGGGTTGGTGGGTGAAGTGCAAAAGGGGAGTAAGGAGGGAAAAAACTGGGAAGACTATAATAGCATAATCAATAAAATATACTTTAAAAAACTGACACAATGAATTCTGCTGTTTTAAAGTAAGTCTGTTAAATTTTTGGTGCAGTAATGGAAATGAACACAAATTCCATATCAAAGAGTAGAATGCTGGCACACATCAATACTCTAATACATCAATAGTCTTTGGAATCCAACATTCCTTGAACAGACCACTAGGAGAAATACCATATGGATGTTAACAACTCATGCCAGGGAAAATTCAGAGAAAATGACCAAGGTAGAGAAATTATATAAGGGCTTAATACAATACCTAGTTGTCATGTAAAGACTATTAAAAGAGACCTTGTCTTTAAGAACACTGCTAGTCAGAGCAAAAGCAAGTTAGAAACATGTTATATAAACTGAAAAAAAATATCCTTGTTAGGTTGTGGCAGATATCATAGCAAAACTGTATCTTGCAGTTATGTGGAAGACATAAATTACAACAATGAACTAGGATATTTAGCTCAGGAGATTTTAGTACAGTGTTGAAGAAGTGGCCTGGTTTCCTGTTGCTGCTTAAGTAAAATTTAAGAAAAGTTGTTCTGTAGGAACAACTGATTAAAAAACACAGCAGGGCTGAATGGGGAAATTCTCTGCTATCACCAATGGCAATAAGACAAAAAGTTAAAATTAGAAAGATTTATTGTCAGGAAAGCAAGTTCTAGGGAAAAAGCAGTATGTGACTCTACAATTCTTCCCTGATATCCAAATAATCAAAATATAATGTCTTTTGAGGCCACTAAAGTATGTGCCTCAGACAATCAAATTTGGGTGTTTCAAAGGAGCCTAATAAGGGTATGATCCCTCAGCCATCTAGGTAGAAGTCAGAAAGAGATGTGATTATCTGAGAAAAGCACATGAACAAATTTCTAACAGAATAATTCCCATGACATACACAGAAAATGCACAAAATTATCTAAAAATTTAAAACATCAGAATCAATGTTAAGGTGGAATAGAAAGGGGCAAAGAAAGTACAATATAAAGGAGACCACTAAACTCCCAAATTATAAGTGCAGGAAGCAGGCTGATAAAAACTACATAGCTATAAACAGTCACCATCTTACATGAAAAAACCATGGATAAGGAACGCCATGGACTATAAAAAATTATTCTCAAGACTGAAACAAAATGGAATGGCTTTATCTTAAATATTGACTACATTTAACCTTCCTTTCACCCTGTTTGAACCAGAATATTCAAAACTGCCCTACAATTTCTGTTGGGAGCAGTTATACTTAATGAACTAATTACCAGAGTATTACAGCACACAATTTAGATGACATTTGGAATTTCTCAACTGCTTAATTTCAGATAACAATTTTAGATGCTGAATCTGAAAATAGATTTTAATTTTGGGAAGAACATACATGTTTGGGGCACCAGATGCAGACAATGGTAGACACAATGGTCCTTGAAGGATAGCCAAATCCTAATTTCTAGACCTTTTAAGTATGTTATGTAACATGATAAAAGACCCCCTGTAGATCTAAATAAGGTATGGATGTATGATAGGTAAATTATCTTGACTGGGTTTCTGGTGGCAGTCAAGATGTGATGGATTGGAAGGCCCAAAATATCTGAAGGATGAGAGGGACTAACCCATTTTCATTATAGAAGAAACATGGGCAGTCTCTAGAACCAAAAAATGGCACTTGCTAATAGTCAGTAAGGAAACAACAACCTGTACCTTAAAACCACAAGGAATTAAATTTGGACAAAAGTCTGAATGTCTTAAAACAGGATTCTCCCTCAGAGGCACTAGAAAGAAATGCAGCTGTCAACATCTTGATTCTGACTTGGTGAAACTATAAACACAGAATACACGTGAACCTCACTATATCTGGACTTCTGACCTACAAAACTGTAACAAACTGGTGTTGTTTTAGGTTACTAAAATTTCCTGGTGGCAATTTATCATGGCAACAATCGTAAACTTATACAAGCAGAACTGAACAAGAAACACTTTCAAAGTGTCCTATCAATGTTCTCTGGACTTAGTAGTGTAACTGCAAAATATGACAAGTACTGGAGATAACTTAAGATTTTGATGTTGATGGTATTACTTATTATTCTAACTATAATATTTTAACAAGGTAATAAGACACTTAACTACTAATCAATATAATACTTAGCAATTCATGATCTTGACAAGCAACTCCATAGCTGGCAGATGGAAAGTGGAACACTTCCCCCCCCTCCCCCAGAGAAATAGATATACCTATTCCTTCAAAAAATGTGTTTGGTTCTTGCGGGTGCAATTCAAGTTCATCTTCATCCATGGTCTCTGATTCTCATTAGTCACAGCTCCTAAACTAGGGAATAAAGTATACCAAACATTAACTTTTTTATGTCACATATTTAAAATGTGATCATGATATTTACATTTCTAAAATTCTCAAATTTCTTGATTCATCAGAAACCTATCAATGAGAACATACTGACTTCCATTATATAGAGACAGCTATTTCATAAGATAGAGCAGTTAAATCGAGAAGGTTGATAATGGTATCGTTTTAATCAGTATCACAATATGACATAATATCCACAAATCTGAAATATGTACTTTAATAATTTGCATACATAAACTTACATTACCATCATTCAGATTAAGATAAAGAACATTTCTTGCACCCCAAAAGACTACCACGGCCTCTCTTGTCTTCTCTCCATCAGTGGTCCACTTACTCTTAAGTTCAACACCTTTTGTAGATTATTAGAAAAATTTCACCAAGATTTTATTACATCTTTAAATTTAATGTAGTCTGCAATCTTCCTACCAACGAATTACAAAATAGTCAAAATTCAAAACAATGATAAACACTCCTGAGATTTCTGCATTGCTTACAATAACCTATCTTAACTGACCTTCGAATTGTAGAAATAATTCTCAAAGTACATTTATATTTTCCAGTCACAACTCAATTGGTACCAGCTATAAACAGGTGAAAAATTCACTCATCTTTGAACACAACAAAATGGAAGTTCTAGCTCTAAGATATCTGAAACCATAAGCAAGAACTGCAAATGCTCTCTCCCTCCAATGAATAAAAATATAACAGATGAACATGAAAGTTGAAGTTTATTCACCAAATTTGGTAAGGTTTGCAGGAGAAATTCAGTTAAAAAAAAAGTTAAAATCCAAAGAATACAATAACTCCATTATATGCCTACAAAGCAAATGAGTAGATACAGAAATCAGAAAGAGGCCTTTTCTACAGCTAGTTTATCTCTTTCTAATTCACCTTTAATAATGCTATTAGATACAGCTTCTTAAATGTTTATTTTTGTCCACAATATTCAAAATGTATTCTTCTTGTTAAATTTTCAATAAATGCAGTATATTAAGTACATTTTCTTACTTTCTGCATTGTACATGCTCTTGATTTGGGGCCTTAATCCTGAAGATACAGTCCCTCCTAAAGCTATCTAAATTCTACAGATAGCATGTCTCCTCTGTGAGGACAGCTTGATATAAACCAACCAGAGTACCCACCACCAATGAACTTAATGTACCAAAACAATATTCCTCCACTCTAAAATACTCCAGGCCCAGGAACCAAATAAGTAGGCATATCTCTTATAGCTACATTCCAATTCTAAAATTAGCATACCTGCCCTAACTTGCCCATTCCCTCTTGCTGGGCTCTAACCCATGCTGTCCCTTCTCTTTTGCCTTCCTACCAACCCTGGTCCTTACCCTAGGTGACCTTAGTGGATGGCATGGCTCTTTTTTTCCTTTTATACTGTTTACTGTACTTCACTGATACTCATTTTTATATCTGATGTTTTACCATATCTAATTAAAATAAATCTTGAGTACATATTAACACATGTAAAAGTCAGTAAGTTTTTTTAAAACATAAGTTAAATGTCAGGCCTCTGTTTAAAAATATTTTAATGCCTTTCTGTTGAACTCCAAATAAAACTGAAGCTTGGACTTCAATCCAGTAAGATCTGGCCCTAACTACCTTAATTTCCCTTTACTCATCTTCCCCTCCTCACCAATCCCACCCCCTATACAACCCCAATCTCTGTTTCTCTCCTAGTATAAACAAAAATAGAAAAATTCTGTATGGGTTGCTTCTACCTGGTTTTCTTCTTCATTGTCATGTGATTTATCCTCTTCATCTGCTTCCCCACCACACAAGCACAACAAAATGCTATAAATAATCCCTCCCACCTCTGAATTTCCATAGCAGTTTATCTTTCTTTGTTTACTCTATTTCTTAGCATATGTCATGGTATTTATGACCTAATGTTCAGTTATTAAACTATGTAATACTTCTAGAAGTATACAAATAAGAAAATTATAATTTATATTGTAAAGAAGTGAATTTACAGCATGTCATTTCCAAAATATATCCAATACATTTTTAAAAAATAATATATTTTGCCCTGGTTGGTATGGCTCAGTAGATTGAGTGCTAGCCTGGGAACCAAAGGGTCACTAATTCAATCCCCAGTCAGGGCACATGCCTGGGTTTCACACCAGGTCCCCAGTCGGGGAGTGTATGAGAGGCAACCACACATTAATGTTTCTCTCCCTTCCTTCCTTCCTTCCTCTAAAAATAAATAAATTAATTAAATCTTTTTAAAATTAATATGTATTTTATGACATTTACTCACAATATACCAAATAAAGAGTATTTATTTGATAACCATTACTATAATGGTGATATTAATATTTTCAACCATAAGAAAATGGAAAATGTACTTGCTCTAAATAGTCACCACTTCCTCACCCCCAAATGCTCTGGCTTTGTACTTCTTTTACCTCTTTAAAATATAAAGGAAGGATAAATGCAAAAGTATCTTATAATTAAATAAAACTAAAAAAATTAAGAATAAAATAAAAATGATTTTTATTTAAGGTTTCTTCAAATTTCTCTCTAACCTCCTTAGCCTAATAAAAGTTCAATCTAAATCTTCATGGAGGAACGTTTTCTACTGTCCTTACTGTTCTCCTCCCAAAAAACACCGACTGAGACAATTGCCCATGGACTTCCACCATGTATGGAAGTCTAAGTTCCAGCATTCTGTTAAGCAGGGGAAAAAAATGAATTTGGACACACTGGAGTAGCTGAGGAACAGTACCACCACTCCCCAAGGCAGCACAACTCAGTCTCACTTGGTCCCAGCAAAGTGAGCGATTGTTAAAGTCCCTAGCTTCCCCATATATGCAGGATACTGTCTAAGAGGCTCTCTTCTTTCTCATCCCATCCAGAATACTGAGTACATGGCACGAACTGGGGCAAGTTAACAGTCACCCATGTTCTTGGATGCAATCCTATTAACTGTTTCATGATACATCATAAAATCCATCAGGAAATCCATACCTTGCCTATGATCACTCCAACTGGCCAATGGCCACACCCAGTGCTTCTTGTAGGTTACTCATGCACATCTCCTATGGTTAATACCTTGTGTGCACTGCCAACTGTAGCAACAGCAGGCCCAACTCTGGGATTAGGCGAAACCACACAAACTTGAACATTCAGCAACGCCTTGGGAAAGCAAACGTGAGTTTCTCAGTACCTAGCTTGGTTTTGCAAGGCTGAGAAAAGGTCTGATAGGAAGTACTTGCAACTATAAGCCCAATAGTAAAGACTAGAGAAGATGACTGATTTCAAATGTAAAAACACTGTAAGACCTCAAGGAATACAAAAAATTAAGGACAAATGACATAAAAAAAAAAAACAGTAATTTTCTAGCAACTAACCCCAAAGAAAAGAAGATTCTGTGATTTGCCATTAAGAATTTTAAGTAATTGTTTTTAAAGGAAGATTAGAGAGTTATAAGACAATGAAGAAAGACAATTTAATGAAATCAGGAAAATAATATATTAACAAAGTAAGTTTAAAAGAAAGATAACGACCATTAAAAAGAAGTAATTCTGGAGTTGAAAAATACAAGGAATGAAATTTTAAAAATGAAATAGAAAGCTTCAATAACAAACTGAATGAAGCAGAAGTAACTGTGAGGTAGAAACAGGATTTCTGATATAATTTAATCAGAGGTAAATAAAGAAAAAAAGAAATGAAAAAGTAAAGATAGCTTACGTGAACTATACCACTAAGGGGAATAACCTAATTATTACTGAGGGCACCAAATCAGAGGAGATATAAAGGGCAGAGAGCTTTGTTTAAAGAAATGACTAAGGACTTCCCAAAGCTATAAAAATTTTGGACAGTCAAGTTTATGAGTTATAAAAATTTCAACCCCAAATAATCTCCCAGGACACATTATAATAAAACTCTCAAAATTAAAGAAAAATTTAACAGCATCAAGAAAAAAAGAGTCTCACATACAAGGGCGGCACCATTGCACTAGTAACAGATTTCTCAGTTGAAATACTGCAAGGTAGCAGAGAATAGTGCTGTGCACACACACAGTGTGGAAAGAAAAAGTAGTGTCAATCCAGAATACCTAACTGGTAAAGCTGTCTTTCAGAAATAAAGGAAAGATGGCTCTGGCCCCATAGCTCAGTGGCGTAGACTGTCACCCCACTATGACAAGGTTGCAAGTTCTATATCCTATCAGGCACACACAAGAAGCAACCAATGAATGCTAAAGTAAGTGAACAACAAGTTGATGTTTTTCCTTCTCTTTTCCTTCCCATCTCTCTATACATCAATAAATAAAAATTTAAAAAATAAAAAAGATTTTCCAAACAAAAGCTAAGGGAGTTAATCACCACTAAAACTGCTTTATATGTGAGGAGAGAAAAAGATGGCAGCAAAAGAGGTGTGAGCTCAAACTCCTTGCTCGTGCACCCAACTGGGACACTTAGCTGATCTTCCGAAAAACAAAGTGACAGCCAACAGAATCTTAGCTGACTTGAAGTTTGAAAGCCAAAGCATGCAGAGAACACTTTCAATTGAGCATTAGGAGGCTTTATAGATGGACAGGGAAAGTCCCCCATGATGATGCCAAAAATGACAGCTACTATAGTGACATCAGAAAACAGCTAGGTTGCCCTCCCACCTCGGCCAGGCGAATCAGAGACTAATGCCAGGAACAACTTGAATGATAGTCACTGAGGAAATACAGCGCATATGCCCAGAATGGGGCAACAGTCATTGGCAGGGACAGTACCAGAGCGCCAGAGGGTTCATGGCAACACTTGGAGCTGGGAGAAGAGGTAGGCAGTGACTAGCTGTGACTGACATAAACTTGTGACTTGCCAGAGAGCTGGAATGTGTGGAAAACCAGGCAGTGGCCTGAGCAGCAGTGGCTCCCATAGAGACTTTTTTCAAAACAGCACAGGCACTCTGGGCAGTGACCTCCTGCATGCATCTTCCCAGCCAATAGGAGGAAGGACTGTGGGCGAGATTTGGTTCCTACTCAGTGCACCTCCCAAACTGATCAAAGGGGTGCAAAGCAAGGTATTTTTATCACCACCAGCCCAGTGCAACTGCATAGAGTAGAGAGTGTGCATAACACAATGCTCTGAGGGCAATGAGCCGTAAACTGGGTACCTTTAATCACTGCAGCTCAGACTGAGCAACCTTCCTTGGTGGAACTACCATGAGAGGAAAACTGAGCCCCACCACCCCATAACCTGCTGGACCTGGGAAGAACAGAATTAACATTCAGTAGGTGACTTTTCTTTCTTTTTTTTTAACTGTTTTATTGATAATGCTATTACACTTGTCCCAATTTTTCTTGCCTTTAACCCCCTCCCAAAACCATTCCCCTCCATTAGTTCATGTCCATGGGATATACATCTAAGTTCTTTGGCTTCTCCATTTCCTATTCTCTTAACTCTCCCTTCTCTATTTTGTTACCTAGCAATTATGCTTTTTATTCCCTGTACCTTTCCCCGCACTGTCCCCGACTCCTTCCCCATTGGTAACAATCCATGTGATTTCCATTTCTCTGATTCTGTTCCTGTTCTACTTATTTCTTTAGTGTGCTACTTGTTTTTATTTTTAAATTCAGTTATTCATAGCTCTAAGTTTTTTGTCGTTTTAGTGTTCATAGTTTTGATCTTTTTCTTAGATAAGTCCCTTTAACATTTCATTAAATAAAGGCTTGGCGATGATGAATTCCTTTAACTTTCCCTTATCTGAGAAGCACTTTATCTGCCCTTCCATTCTAAATGAAAGCTTTGCTGGATAGTCATCTTGGGTGTAGGTCCTTGCCTTTCCTGACTTTGAATACTTCTTTCCAGCTCCTTCTTGCCTGCATCTCTCTTGAGAAATCAGCTAATAGTCTTATGGGCACTCATTTGTAGGTAACTCTCTCCTTTCCTCTTGCTGCTTTTAAGGTTCTCTCCTACTCTTTAATCTTGACTAATGTAATTATGATGTGCCTTGGTGTGTTCCTCCTTGGGTCCAACTTCTTTGGGACCCTCTGAACTTCCTGGACTTCCTGGAAGTCTATTTCTTTTGCCAGATTGGGGAAATCTTCCTTCATTATTTGTTCAAGTAAGTTTCCCATTTCTTGCTCTTCCTCATCTCCTTCTGGCACCCCTATGATTTGGTTGTTGGGGTGTTTAAAGTTGCCCCAAAGGTTCCTAAGTCTCTCCTAACTTTTTTGAATTCTTGTTATTTCATTCTGTTCCAGTTGAATGATTATTCTTCCTTCTGTACCATATCATTGATTTGCATTCAGGTGTATTTTGCTTTATTTCACTTTCTATAGCCTTCAACTTCTTCCTTTGTTTTGCATTTGTACTCAATCATTTCTGTGAGCATCCTGATTACCTGTGTTTTGAACTCTGCATTTGATAAGTCACTTAGTCATTTCTGGAGTTTTGACTGTTCTTTCATTTGGGCCCTATTACTTTGTCTCAACGCAGCTCTTACATTGTATGGGGCACAGCCTTAACTACTGGCCAAGGCAGAGCAACCCACTTTACTACACTATGGTGCCATATGTGGAGGAGGAACCAAGGAGGGAACAATCCAACTTTCTTGACTCTCAGCTAGCTTTCAGTCACTTCCATCGCTACCCACAAGCAAACTGGGCCCTTATAGTGGATGGTACCCAGGTGGGTGGGCTTGTGTATGTTCTAGAACCCTATGGGTCTCTCCAACTCTCCTGTGAAGCTGGGAGTTGCTCCTGCTGCTGAGACCCCCACAGGATTTTACAGTCACAGTTCTGAGGCTTTGGTTTTCCAAGCTGG
The DNA here is from genome assembly GCA_028533065.1 of Trachops cirrhosus. Classification (NCBI taxonomy): domain Eukaryota; kingdom Metazoa; phylum Chordata; class Mammalia; order Chiroptera; family Phyllostomidae; genus Trachops; species Trachops cirrhosus. The sequence continues at coordinate 374,068 of JAPYXV010000017.1, read as the reverse complement.
AAACTATGTTATCTGTCTCACTCCCCATTTGTTCCTCCCAGCTTATCCGAACACAAATGTGGGACCATCAGCTCTGCCAGATGCAGCTTTGCCATGAGTCCTCTCAACCCAAGCTGCCCGTCTCCACCCCTCCTAGCAGTCTGGATGAATGTTTCTTCTTTAGGGCCTTGTTTGTCGGACTGCCATACAATTTGATTTTCTGGCAGTTCTAGTTGTTTTGTAGGGAGAAAGCCAAATGCCATTTTCTTAAAGCTGATGCAATAACCCCTACTCTCGCTTCTGTAAGCCTGCTTGGCCCACCAAAACTGCAGACACTCACCTGCCCCGGCAGCGTTGGGCAGGAAACCCTGCAAAAAGGGCTGCAATGCAAGTTAAAAACTGATAGCCCCTTGATGCTCACCCTGCTTGTCCAGATGTATAAAAGGGAAATGAATCAGAAGCTCAGTGCCCAGACTTTGGGAGGCTACTCCCCTGGGCCTGCATGAGTAATAAAGTTCCCTTGTTATTCCCTGTCTCGCTTGAGTTATTCCAGTCCCTGGTTTTCTGCAAGTTTCTTGTTACTCTGTTCATGGATCGGAAGACTTAATAACATCAAAATGTCCATACTACCCAAAGCAATTTACAGACTCAACTCAATCCCTATTAAAATACCAACGACATATTTCACAGATATAGAACAAACATTTCAAAAACTTATATGGAACCATAAACAATCCCGAACAGCCACAGCAATTTTGAGAAATAAAATAGGAGGTATCACAATATGAGATATCAAACTGTATTACAAGGCCACTGTAATCAAAACAGTTTGGTACTGGCATAAGAACAGACACACAGACCAATGGAACAGAACAGAGAATCCAGAAAGAAACCCAAGTCTCTATGGTCAATTAATATCTGACAAAGGGGGCAGGACAATAAAATGGAGTAAAAATCGCCTCTTCAACAAATGGTGTTGGGAGAACTGGACAGCTACATGCAAAAAAATGAAACTCAATCACCAACTTACGCCATACACAAAAATAAATTCAAGGTGAATAAAAGACTTAAATATAAGTTGTGACACCATAAAAGTCCTTCAGTAAAACATACGCAGGAGAATCTCAGATACTTCATGCAGCAATATTTTTATTGTTATGTCCCCTAGAGCAAGGAAAATAAAGGAAATAAACTAAAAAATAAAGTAAAGTAAAAGTAAAGTAAAAGTAAAGTAAAAGTAAAGTAAAGTAAAGTAAAGTAAAATAAAATAAAATAAAATAAAAAATAAAATAAAATAAAATAAAATAAAATAAAATAAAATAGCTCCTGCATAGCCAAAGAAAACAGTATTAAAATAAAAAGAAAACCAACTGTAAGGGAAAACATATTTGCCAATGATACCTCAGACAAGGGTTTAATCTCCAAAATATATAAAGAACTTTCTTACACGACTCCACTCTAAGAAGACAAGCAATCCCATTAAAAAATGGACAAAGGACTTGAACAGACATTTCTCCAAGGAGGACACACAGAGGATCCAGAGACACATGAAAATATGCTCAGTATTGGTAGCTATCAGAGAGATGCAAATTAAAACCACAATGAGATACCACTTCACACCTGTCAGAATGGCCATCATAAACAAAGCAACAACTTACAATTGCCAAGTGCTGGAAGCAACCTGAGTGCCCATCAGTAAATGAGTGGACCAAAAAACTATGGTACATTAACACAGTGGAATTCTACACAACAGAAAGAAAGAAGCTGCTCAACTTTTGAGATAGCATGGATGGAACTGGAGAGCTAAGTGAAATAAGCCAGGTAGTAAAAGACAAATACGATGTAATTTCACCTGTAAATGGAACGTAATCAACAAAAGAAACAAGCAAGCAAATATAACCAGAGACATGGAAATTAAGAAGAAATGGACAGTCACCAGAGGGGAGAGGGAGGAGGTAAGGAGGGGGGAATGGGTGAAGGGTTTTCAGGAACAACTATCAAGGACACAGGGACAAAAACAAGGGGGTGGAGGAATCAGGGGAGGAAAGTGGGGATGGCTGCTGTTGACGGTAGTTGCAGGGGTAAAATAAAGACAACTGTACTTGAACAACACCAAAAAATAATTAAAAATATGTTGGTTTCCTTCTTTTGTCGTACATGGAAGCAAAGCATATCTACCATACGTTCATCTTGGCTGAAAGTCTTTTTTTTTCCCAAGAGTAAGACAGCAAGACCTAAGAAACACATTTTGAACTCCCCACAGGGAGGTAAGTATGCTGGGTCGCAGGGCCCTATTTTACTGAGACCATCAAAACAAGAAGTTAAGGAAGTGTACAATAAGCGGGATTCAGTACACACCCAGACTTGGCTGGCACCGAGTTGCTGACTACACCAATCAAGAGAGAGCTGACACTCTTACACAGATAGTCCCCTGCTACCCATGAGAGATTTATGCAGAAAGTACGCATTATTGGAAATAAACTGGGACAGACTGAGATAGGAGGTACAGAGGCAGACAGAACATGCACCCACAATTTTCCTGGAAAAGGCACAGAGACATCAGACAAAGGCAAAGAGGCACATGTCTCTGTACCTCCCAGTCAAGGCACAGAGATATCAACCTCTCAATCACAAAAGAAACTCCCTTTAGATGCATTATGAAGAAATACAGATGGTGTGGCCAAAAGTTTGGATGACCCACCCCTGACCTTGAGCTGAGAGAAAACCATAAATGGATTCAGAAAGAACTCAGAAGGCAAACATCAAAGCTGATACAAAGTTCACCTTACTCTTCATCAGAATTTGTGGAGTGTTTTCAATTTCTCTTTCTTCTCTTCTTTTTTTACTTTTTTTGTTTTGTTGTTGTTGTTGTTGGTAGGCTTACTTTTTCTCCCTTTCATAATAAATTTTAATTTTTCTTTCACTTCACTTGTATTCCAAATAACACACTAACCTTGGTCTTTTACTTTTTATTGTTATTATTCAGGTTATGTATGTTTTTATATTACTGTTATTCCAAATCCCACACAGCACCCTTCCCTAGTCTTAATCCACTTTGCCATCTTCCTGAGCTGTACTACTATTGTGTAAACTTTTTCTCTCACATTACACCATGTTCCTATTCCTTATTCTCACTATCTCTCCTCCATCGAACTTCCCATAACTGCTCGTCTTTCTTAAGTGACCTCACATTCTTTTCCTCCTCGTATACATACGTCTTATTTTTCTACCTTTTATGAACAGTGGGTAGTAGGGCTAAATACAATTGTTATTTGTGTACTTCTCCCAACAGAACTCCCATTTGCTCACTATTTATTTGTACTTCAGGTCCCATAGAATACTTTTTCCTTGTAATACTCCATTTCACCTTCTTACTGACCCTGATCACTTGAGCATGGAATTTTATTTCTTTTTTTCCCCGTCTCCCAACCTAAACTTTACTCCTTATTCTTACTAGTTTGTTCCCACCATTCTCTCAAAATCATTTTCTTACTGCAGACATCTCATTCACTTTTTGTTTACATACAGTATTTTTATTCCAGTTCCATCTTTATTGAACTTCATTCAGCTCTCACTGTTATCTACCCTGCTGTGGGTTTTTTCCCTGCAATTTTGCTCCTATTGGTCCCTTTTCAATTTTACTTAAATCCTCAGTGCCTGCTTCCTTTTTCTTATCCCATTGTTCCCATTGTTCTTCTGTTTTACATTTGTTCTCTCCCTTTCTTCACCTCCGTTCTATCCCAACTCATCAATTCTCCTCCCTTTTCCTACTAACATTTCCCCCTTTTAATCATCTCATGTACCCTTTGTCATACCTTATAATACTCATAATCTCTCTTCACATTTATTAATTTTTCTTAAGTTGTGTATAAGATTGCTGATGCAGTGGGGAGTTCTTTTAGCTGGAATAGATTTGGCTGTCTGATAATATTTGTTTATTAACCAACATTTGTGTAATAACAATACAAGACAAAGCTGAGACTCCCAGTAAGCCCACTGGAGGGGAGAACCCACCACAAAGGAGCCACCAACAGGAAAAGCCCAGGTACTACAAGAAAGACCCAACAAATGAAAGGAAGGGCCACCCTAGAGGATCCAGACAAGGAGATCAAATGGACTGCACCATTGAGTCCTACATAACTCCTACCATGGAACTCCACCACATGAACGCAGGCAAGCAAGTAAGAGCACCATAAGACACAGAAGCAAGCAAAAAAGATCACCTAAAATGGGGAGACAAAGAACCCCCAATCAAAAGGAATGGAAAAATCCCCAGTAATGAACCAAATTAAATTAAGGAAAGCAATCTGTCAGACACAAAACTCAAAAAAAAAAGGTTATAAGGATGCTCAAGTATCTCAATTACACTAGAAGGACCTAAGTGATAACTGAAACAGCATGAAAAAGTAAAGAGAAACTGTAAAAAAGAACCTGGAAGAAATGAAGAATACAATATATTAAATAAAAATATATACTAGAAAAAATTAAAAGTATGAAGCAGAGATCCAAATCAGCGAGTTGGAAGTCAAGGTAAAAGAAATACCAAAATAGAGCAAAAATGAAAAAAGAATGAAAACGTATGAGGATAGCTTAAGGAAACTGCAGGACAACAAGAAACATGACAAAATACATTCCCATCATACAAACACAAGAAAAGGAGCAAGGGAAAGAAAACCTGTTTGAAAAAATAATGACAGAAAAGTTCCCTAACCTGGAGAGGGGGAAAGCCATACATGTTCAGGAAAACACAGAAAGCCCGTCAAGATGAACCCAGAGAGGCCTGCTCCAAGACACATCATAATTAAAATGACAAATTTTAAAGACCAAAAGAGAATCATAAAAGCAGCAGGGGAGAAACAGATAGAAACACATAAGGGAGCTCCAATAAGGCTAGCAGCTGACTTCTCAACAGTAACACTATAAGCCACAATGGCATGGCAAGAAATATTCCAAGTGTTGAAAAGCAAAAGCTTGGAACCAAGTCTACTGTCCACTTTCACCACTTCTATTCACATATTATTAGAAGTCCTAGCCAAGGTAATCAGACAAAAATAAATAAGTAAATAAATAGATAGATAAATAAATAGCACCCAAAATGGAAAGGAAAAAGTAAAGCTGTCACAGTTTGCAGATGGCATGATACCATACATAGAAAATCCTACAGACTCCACCAAAAATGTACTTGACCTAATAAATGAATTTGGCAGAACTGCAGGATAAAAGTTGACATTCAAAAATCAAAGGCATTTTTGTATTCCAACGAAGTAACATCCGAAAAAAAACTAGGTGAGAAATCCCATTTTCTATAGCAACAAGGAAAATAAAATACTTAGGAATAAACTAAACCAAGGATGTAAAAGACCTGTACTGAGAAAACTACACAACACTAAAGAAAGAAATTAAGGAAAACACAAACAAATGAATGCATATATCTTATTCATGGACTGGAATAATTAACATCATTAAAAAGTCCATACTACTTCCCAAAGCAATTTATAGATTCGATGTGATCCCTATCAAAATGCCAATGACATTATTCACAGATACAGAATTATTTCAAAAATTTATATGGAAACACAAACAACTTCTCATAGCCTCGGCAATTTTGAGAAATACGAACAAAGTAGAGGGATCTCAATACCTTACATCAAATAATACAAGGCCACTGTACTCAAAACAGTCTGATACTGGCATAAGGACAGACCAACCAATGGATGGGGAGACCAGAAATAAACACAAAGCAATAGAGTCAGTTAATATTTGACAAAGTTGCTGGAACACAAAATGGAGTCAATATAACTTCTTCAGTAAGTGAGGTTGGGGAACCTGGACAGCTGCATACAAAGAAATGAAACTAGACCACCAACTTACATCATACACAAAAATAAACTCAAGAAGGATAAAAGACTTACAAGTCATGACACCATAAAACTCTTAGAAGCAAGAAAAATTCAGATATCCCATGAAGCAATATTTTCACTGTCACATCCCCTATGGCAAGGGATATAAAGTAAAGAATAAACCAATGGGACTACATCGTATTTAAAAAGCTTCTGCACAGCTAAAAAAAAAAATCAACAAATGGAAAGGGAGCCACCCATATGGAAAAAGATATTTGCCAATGGTTTTGAAGATAAGGGTTTCATCTCCAAAACATATACAGACTCAGATGACTGCACACAAGGCAGATCAACAATCCCATTAAAAAATGTGCAAAGGGCTGACTTCTGGACAAGATGGGGGCATAGACAGACACACTGTGCCTCCTCACATAACCAAAAGAAAGACAACAACTTTAAAAACAAACAAACAAAAAACAGATATGACAAAATCGAACTGTATGAAAGACCTACAACCAAAGATTTAAAGAAGAAATATTCATCCAGACCGGTAGGAGGGGTGGAGATGGACAGCTGGGCAGAGCGGACACACAGCAAAGCAGTGGCTAGAGGACCAGGGCAGACAAGGTGGTGGCTGGCAGACTGGGTGGTTCCACATTCACGTGCAGATAAACCAGGAGGAACAACTGGAGAGCAAGACTGACCACACAACCCAGGGTTCCAGCACACGGAAATAAAGCCTCAAAACCTCTAACTGAAAACACCTGTGGGGGTGAGGCAGCAGTGGAAGAAACTCTCATCCTCAAAGGAGAGTTCCTTGGAGAGATCCACAGAGTCCTAGAATGTACACAAACACACCCACCCTGGAATCAGCACCAGAAGGGCCCAATTTGATTGTGGGTACCAGGAGAACTGACTGAAAACTGGCAGAGGGTTGCAAGCAGCATTGTTCCCTCTCAGACCCCTCCCACACATACAGCATCAAAACACAGCAACGTGGGTTGGCCCGCATTGGTGAACACCTAGCTCCACACCTTACTACGTTACAGGAGCACTGAGACCAAAAAAAAAAAAAAAAGGCCCAAATGAAAGAACAGATTCAAGCATCAGAAAAAATACAACTAATAGACAGAAAGCCAACCAATCAGATGCACAGTTCAAAACACTGGTAATCAGGATCTTCACAGAAGTGGTTGAACATGGTCCCAAATTAGAGGAAAAAATGAAGGCTATACTAGTGAAATAAAGGAAATTATACACATAACCAACAGTGACAAGAAGGAAACCAGGACACAAACCAACAGTGCAGACCAGAACAGAATAAAGAAACAAGAATTCAAAATAAATGAGCAGAGGCTTAGCAACCTCCAGGACATCTTTAATCATTCCAACATGCAAATCATAGGGGTGCCAGAAGGAGATGAGGAAGAGCAATAAATGGAAAACTTATCTGAAAAACTAATGAATGAGAACTTCCCCAATCTGGCAAAGGAAGCAGACTGCCAGGAAGTCCAGGAAGCTCAGGGAGTCCCAGAGAAATTGGACCCAAGGACAACACAGCAAGGCACATCATAATTACATTAGCCAAGATATTAGAGAAGGAATCTTAAAAGCAGCAAGAGAAAAAAAGGAGATAGTTACTTACAATGGAGTTCCCATCAGACTGTCAGCTGATTTCTCAAAAGAGAGCTTGTAGGCAAGAAGGAGCTGGAAAGAAGTATTCTAAGTCAGGAAAGGCAAGGACCTACATCCAAGATAACTCTATCCAGCAAAGCTTTCATTTAGAATGGAAGGGCAGATAAAGTGCTTCCCAGATAAGGTCAAGTCAAAGGAGTTCATCATCACCAAGCCGTATTACATGAAATGTTAAAGGGACTTATCTAAGAAAAAGATCAAGAATAGGAACAGCAAAATGACAACAAACTCAGTTATTAACAACCACACCTAAACCAAAAACAAACTAAGCAAACAACTAAAACAGGAACAGAATCAGAGAAATGGAGATCACATGGAGGGTATCAGTGAGTCAGTACAGGGTGAAGAGTCGGGGGGAAAGGTAGAATAAGGAGCATAAATGGTAGACAAAACAAAGACAGGGAGACGTTAGGAATAGTATAGGAAATGTAGAACCCAAAGAACTTATATGTATGACGCATGGACATAAACTAGAAGGGGAGAATGTGGGTGGGAGGGGGTGTGCAGGGCACAGGGGAAAGAGGGGGAGAATGTAATAGTATAATCAATAAAACACATTAAAAATTTTTCAAGATAAGCAACAGACTTGAAGAGACACTTCTCTTAGAAGGACACACAGAGAGCCCATAGATGCATTTAAAATGCTCAATACCACTAGCCAATAAAGAGATGCAAATTAAAACCACAAAGAGATACCACTTCACACCAGCAGAATGACCATCACAACATATCAATAAACAACAAATGCTGGCCAGGTTTCAGAGAGAAGGGAACCCTAGTACACACTGTTGGGAGCAACGCAGACTGGTATAGCCACTGTGGAAAACAGTATGGAATTTCCTCAGAAAACTAAAGATGGAACGGTGTTTTGACTCAGTGATACCACTGCTGGGAATCCACCCTAAGAATCCCAAAACACCAGTTCAAAAGAACTTATGCACCGCTATGTTCACAGAAGCACTATTTACAACACTCAAGTGCTGGAAACAATCTACATGCTATTCAGTAAATGAAAGTATCAAAAAACTGTGGTACACTTGCATATCAGACTACACAGCAGAAAGAACTCCCTTCACAACAGCATGGATGGAACTGGAGAGCATTACACTAAGTGAAATAAGCCAGGAGGTGAAAGATAAATACTGAATGACTTCACCCTTAAGTGGAAATTAATCAACAAAACAAACAAGCAAGCAAGCAAAATATAGCCAAAGACATTGAAATTAAGAACAAATGGACAATGATCAGAGGGTGTATGGGAATGGGGCGATAGAAAAAAAAGGGGAAGGGGCAATCAAAGGAACACAAATAGAGGACTCATGGGCATGAACAATGGCAGAGCAACTGACTGTACAAGTGGTAGGAGACAGAGTAGGGCACAGTAATGAGAGAAATGGCAGGACAACTATAACTAAATGACAAAAAAAGAAAAAGATCAAATGAAAATATAAAATGTGAGGCTGACAGTAAAAGGAAGTACATGCAAAGTTAACCTATTATCTTAATATAGATTATATGCATAAAATGATGTTAAATCTCATGTTATCCATAAAAACCTACAGTACGAATATACACAAAAAAAGTAAAGGGAATCAAAGCATAAATATAATAATAATCAGCACCCACCACAACCAACAAGAGGAAAAAACAGGGAATTACAAAATATCCAGATAATAGTGAATATGTCATTAGTAAGTTTGCATGTATCAATAATTACTCTAAAAGTAAACAGACTGGATTTTTCCATAAAAAGACATTAGACTGGAAGGATGGGTGATTAAAAAAAAGAAACCCAACTACATGCTTCCTAAGGAGATTCAGTTCAGCACTAAGGATGAATACATACAGACTCAAAACTGAAAAAGATACTTCTTGAAAGTGGAGACCAAAGAGAGAGCAGGTGTACCTACATACATATTTATCAGACAAAATCAGCAGTAGACCAAAAATGCTCAACAAACCGAAAAGCCATTACATAATGATAAACAGTCAAATCAGAAAGAAATACAAATCATAACTCCTATATATATATGTGGCCAACACTGAACCCAGCGCGCAACTTTAAACCAGCTAAATATATTAAGCGAATGCTAACCTACGTGAAGAAACAACAACACAGTACTGGGGGCATTGAATACGCTCCTTTCAACAAGTGACAGATCACCTAGACCCACATTATGTACAAGGCACCACTGAACTTAAAATACTGGGCAGGACAAATAGTTCACCATTTTTTCCATAAAGTAAAAACACACACTTTACCAATAATGCTACTGATTTGGATATTTTGAGTATGTCAGCCATCTCCCACAGCAAAATGTTGATTGTTCTCAATGTTTTGATTTGACTGTGATTAACTTCCACTGGGATACCCAACTATGGAGCATTGTTTAGCAAGCAATGTCTAGTACAATACTTTGCAAACAATTTTTGGCATATTCAATCGATCAGAGCCCCTCCTCCACATACTGCACAGATTTTTTTTGGCATTTCAGTTGCATTTTTAGCTTTCTTGAAAAAAAAAAAGCATAACATGTAAACAAACATTGCTTATTTCCTTCCATCTTCAATATTAAAATGGCTACATAAATATTAAACCAACTGGTACAAGTTTCTTTTTTTCAATGCAGCTGACATGACAGTGGTCGCAATACAATCTAACAAAATTGTTTTGAATGAAATTAAAGACAACTAAGTGCTACTGCAGGCATGTTAACAAACAAAAAAAAAAAAATCAAATGAGGCCTGGCTAGTTTGGCTCAATGGATTGAGTGCCCGACTGCCAACCAAAAGGTCACTGGTTCAATTCCCACTAAGGGCATATGCTTGAGATGCAGGTCAGGTCCCCAGCTGGGGACACATGAGAGGCAACCACACACTGATATTTCTCTTCCTCTCTTTTGCCCTCTCTTCCCTTCTTTCTAAAAATAATAAAACATCTTTTAACAAATAAAATTTTTGGCCAACCCAATACATATTGTTAGACTACATGAACCTAACTAACAAATATGGCATACTTCATCCAACAATTATTTCACAAGTCGGAAATCAAGTCTTGGTTAATTTAAGAAGGTACAATCATACCAAAGTAACCTTTCTGACAATAATGGTATGAAAAATAAAATATTGGTACAGGAAGAAAGGTGAACACTTTAAATGTGGCACTTATACACTCCTACAATGGATCAAACAACCAACTGGTCAAAGAAATCTAATGGAAACTCACAATATTTTAAAAAGAAAAGAGAAAACAAAACAACCTAAAACTGAAAGTAGCAGAAGGCAATTTTAAAAGAAAAGTTTATAATGATAAACACCCATATTAAAAGAAAAAAGATCTCAAATAAGCAACCTTACCTCTCAAGGATCTAAAAAAAGAACAAATGAAGCCCGAAGTTAGGAGAAGGAAGGCAACAGCAAAGGAGAAAGCAGAAAGAAATGAAATAAAGACTAGAAAACAACAGAAAAGATCAATAAACCTAAGAGCTCGTTTTCAGAAAATAGCAATAAAATTGACAATCCTTGAGATAGACTAATAAAAAAAAGAGTCAAATGATTCAAACAGAGTGAGGAAACTTGAAAAATGTTCCTGTAGAAATATCAACATGTTAGAAACTACTATGAGCAACTATGTATCAAAAAAATGTACAACCTAAAATGAATTAATATCGATGGCACTAAAAACACACATACTAGCAAGAATAAATCATCATGAAACAGACTACTTGAATAGACAAATAATGAGTCAGGAGAATGGATCAGTAAATAAAACCTCCTACACAGGAAAAAGCCCAAGACCAAGGGAGTTTGGATAAATAAGTTATATCAAACATATGAAGATGAATTACTGCCAAGCCTCAAACTCTTCCAAAAATAAAGGGAATACATCAAACTCATTTTAAAAGGCTAGCATTACCTTAATATTAAAACTAAATAAGGAAAAGTAAGACACATTCCAGGACCTTTTCTTTGATGCATATAGATGCCAAATTTCTTAAGAAAATTCTAGCAAAGTGAATTCCACAAACAGCACATTACAAGAATTATAAACCTTAAATATGTTTATTCCTGGAAGAAAAGACAGTTCAATTCAGCAAGATAAAAGAAAAAAAAGGAGTAAGATTAAAAAAGAAAAAGGAAAACTATGTTTAGATGACACAATTAATATTTTAACATACTAAAGACTTCGGCCAAAAAACTTAGCTCTAATAAACAAATGTAGGGAAGCTGCAGGAAACACTATCAATGTACAAAAACCAGCTGGACTTCTATACATTAATAATGTATTATTTAAAAAATAAAACAATCCTACATATAATAGTTTCAAAAACAATAAAATACTTATAAATTTAACCAAGAAAGTAAAAGATCATCTGTTCACTAAAACTATAAAAGTTTTATGAAAGAAACTGAAAATGACACAAATAAATTAAAAGGTATCCTATTCACGTGTAGGAAGACTTAATTTTGCTAATGCTATACCAAGGGAATCTACAGATTTAATGCACTCTTAATAAAAACTTCAGTGGTATTTTTCACAGTAATAGTAAATACAATCCTAAAATTTGTATGAGTCACAATAGAATCAACAGCCCAGATAAAGCGCATGCATATACCAGCAAATAAGTTTTTACAGGGAAGATGGGAATACCACTGTGGAAAGAAGAGTCTTTTAACAGTGGTGGGAAAACTACGTAATTACAGGTAAAGAGCAAAAGTGGACTCAGTTCTTAAAACCATTCACAAAAATTAACTTGAAATGTATTAAAGACAAATACAAGACCTGAACCTTAAAACTCCTAAAGAAAACACAGGTAAAAGTCCCCTGACATGACTCTTAGCATTGGTTTTTTTGAGATGACATAAAAAGCATAAACAAGAAAAGTAAAAAGTAAAAGTTCCAGCCAAGATGGAGGCATAGGCAGGAACACTCTGCTTCCTCGCACAAATAAAAGAAGGGTAAAACCAATTTAAAAACAATAAACAATCAGAAGTGTCAGAAAATCAAACTGCACTGACCTCTGACAACCAGAGAAGTAAAGAAACATTCATCCAGACAGGTAGGAAGGCCGGAGACAGCAGCAGAGCAGACAGGAGGTGCTGCAATGCATGGTAAAGTGGTGTACCTGGCAAGAGCAAGGCAGGGGTGGGAAAACGAAAGACTCAAAATCTCTAGCTGTAAAATACTATGGGCATGGGAAGGGCAGAAGAAACTCCCAGTCTCACTGGAGTGCTTGTTGGAAAGTGAGGACTATAGCAGAACAAGCCTGCTACAATGTTCCCTCTCTGACCCTTCTTCACAATGCAGCCAAAAGGGTTGTCCTGTCCCGACCAATACCTAAGGCTCCACCCCCTTACAGCATAAGAGGAGTGCCAAGACAAAGAAATATGTCTCAAATGAAAGAACAGCTCAAAACCCCAGAAAAAGAGCTCAACAAGGAGATAGATAACCTATCCAACGCAGAGTTCAAAACACTGATGCTGACAAAATTGACTGAGCTTGGTCACAAAATGAAGGAAGAAATGAAGGCTATATAAAGTGAAATAAAGGAAAATGTACAGGGAACCAACAATAGAGGGAGGAAAACCTGACTCAAACAATTTGGAGCAGAAGGAAAAAATAAACATCCAATAGGAACAAAATTCAAAAAAAATAAGGAGAGGTTCTGGGACAACTTTAAATATCTCAACATATGAATCACAGGGGTGCCAGAAGAACAAGAGTAAGAAAACGAGAACTTATTTGAACAAATAATGAAGGAAATTTTCCCCAATCTAGCATAGAAAATAGACTTTCAGGAAGTCCAGGAAGCTCAGAGAGTCCCAAAGAAGTCGGATCCAAGGAGGAACACACCAAGGCACATCATAATTATATTAGCCAAGGTAAAAATGAAGGAGAGATTCTTAAAAGCAAAAGAGGAAGAGAGTTTCATACAAAGGAGTGTCCATAAGACTGTCAGCTGATTTCTCAAAAGAAACCTTGCAGACAAGGGGCTGGAAAGAAGTGTTCCAAGTTATGGACAGCAAGGACCTACATCTCAGATTACTCTATCCAGCAAAGCTTTCATTTAGAATGGAAGGGCAGATAAAGTGCTTCTCAGATAAGGTAAAGTTAAAGGAGTTCATCATCACCAAGCCCTTATTTTATGAAGTGTTAAAGGGACTTATCTAAGACAAAGAAGATACAAAATCTGAACAGTAAAATGACAACAAACTCCTATCAACAATTAATCCTAAACCCGCTCCCCAAAAAACCTAAGCAAACAACTAGAACACTAACAGAATCACAGAAATGGAGATCACATGGGAGAGTTATCAATGGGGAGAGGCAGACGGAGAGCAGAAAGGGAAGGAATAAGAAGCATGATTGGTAGGTAGAAAATAGTCAGGGAGAGGTTAAGAATGGTTAAGAAACAGAGACACCAAAGCACTTGTATGTACAACCCATGGACACCAACTAAGTGGGAGGGGGATCCAGGGCGGAGGGGGGAATAAAGGAGGAAAAAACTGGGACAACTGTAATAGCATAATCAATAAAATATACATTAAAGAAATGCATGCAAACTAAAAGGTTTCTGCACCAGCAGCAAGGAAACCATTAACAAAGTGAAAATGGAAACCTACAAAATAAAAGAAAATATTTTCAATATATCTAATGTGAGATCAATATCCAACATATATAATAAACTCATACAGCTCAATGGAAAAAATCCAACTGAAAAGTGGGCAAAGGAAATTAATTTTGACAACTAGGATAAACTATGCTATTAGGTACATGAAAATTTGCTCAGTATCATTAACTAGGGAAATGCAACCCAAAATTCCACTGTGAGCTATCACCCTGTATTCATTAAAATGGCTATAATTAAATAGACAAGAGATGATAACTGTTGGGAAAATGCAGAAAATAAAACCTGTGTGTGTTCCTAGTATATGACTGTCAACTGGTGCAGCCTCTATGGAAAACAGTATGGAGGTTCCTTAAAAAAAAAAAAAAAATCAAAAATGCCACTACCATATAAACAAACAATCTCAGTCTGGAAATATATCAAAAAGAAGTGAAATCGCATGTCAAAGTAGTATGTGCACTCTCATGTTTACTCAAATATTACTTAGAATAGTCCAGACATGGAAATAACCCGTGTGCATTAATAAAATATGCATGCATATAAGTACATATGTATTTTATATAGTGTAAATATATGTATATGCCATATAGAATGGAATATATATTCCATTATGTTTGTTTATAAAATAAACATTTATAAATACTTACAAAAATGTTTATAAAATAAAATTTAAATATTTTATATCTATAAAATGGAATATTATTCATCATAAAAGGGAAGGAAACCCTGACATCTGCTCAAAATGGATGGACCATGAGGTCATTATGCCAAGTAACATAAATCAAAGTGACAAAGATAAATACTAAGAAGGCCCAATCACAGAAACAGAGAGTAGGATTATAATTCCCAGGGACAGGAAGGCAGAGGAAAAGGGAGTCAAACAGTACAAACTTCTATTTAAAAGAGGAATAAATTCTGACAACCTAATGTACAAAACTGATCACAACAGTTATCAATACCATACTATAAAATGTAAAGTTGCTAAGAGAGTACATCTTAATGTTCTCACCACAAATAAAAAAAACAGTAATTATGAGATGAGATGGTGATGCTAGCATTATTGTGAACATCATTTCACTATATATACATAGATCAAATCATTTCACTCAACACCTTAAACTTAAGTTGTATGCCATTCACATTCTGATAAAGGGGAGAGACACACAGAATCCTCTTTTCTTAATTGATCCTCCTTAGTTTTTCTTTTAGACTTTAAAAGATAACTTTGAAATTCTCTCCTTCCATCTCTTTTTTTAAAGCAACATTCTGATTTTCTTCTCTCACCTTGTCCCACTGCAGGCTATTGTCCCCTCACCCCTTATTGCAGTGTTGCCCAGGACTGTACATCTAGACAGCTTTTCTTCTGTTTCTCTTTATTCCCACAGCTTCAAATACCTTGCACAAAAAGATAATTTCCAAAATCCACAAACTTGATCACTTTTGCTGGACTGTATGTTGAATTATTTTCATTTGAATAAAACCCGGCTTCTCTTGGCAAAATCACCATCTCTTTTTCTCTCCTGCCTGTTAGTTGAGCTTTAATCTTGTTCATTCTCTCTTCCCTATTTAATCTCCACATTTCCAAAATATTCAGTCGAAAGGCCTCGCTTCTTTACGCCATTCTCAAGACACACACCAGGAGACTAGAATCCCTAGTGTAAGAATGAATTGATGCCGATTTTGAGAAGCATTCACGAAATCGGGAAGATGAATGCTGCTGAACCACTACTTCTATCACAACACACTTTGCTCAGATAGTTTCATCACTTCCTTACTACTTAGTGTTCTCTACAATATGAACCAAAGTTAACACAACAGACTTATTACTATTATCCAATGTTGCAGCCTAAATGGCCAGCATATTCTTCAAGCCTTTTGTGTTTCCTTTAACACTTCGATTATAGCTTTTCACGTCAAGGAATTTATTGGGAGGTGAGGTTTCTAAAACAAAGTTATGCCTATTCTGCTGCCGTAAGTAGAGTCAGTAAATAAAAGTCAATAGTACACAAATATTTACACATGTGGGAAGAAGCTAGTGATAGCAAGGACTTTGGGGTTTATAAGAGTAACCAGTTCACAGAGCCAACGAAATATGCCATAGATAACTGAATCCTGGCAATAAGGAAAAATAAAGAAAACCTCAAGTGAAAATCTATTAAGTTCTAAGTTGCACTCTAGGACCTTTCTGCAAAGTCAGCTACTAACTGAAAATCTTCCAAGAATGATGAACAACCTCAGCCCATTGGCTCAGCTGACTGAAGCAGTATCCCATTTGTGAAAAGGTATGGGGTAAATTCTTGGTCAGCACACACACCTGGACTGTGCGTTCAATCCCCAGTTGAAACCTGTCTCTGTCTCACCTCCCCTACACCCCTCTGTCTCACCTCCCCTACACCCCCTCTCACCTTCCCGTTCTCTAAAATCAATGAATTTATCCTTAGTGAGGATTAAAAAATAATACAGTCAATTCGACTTCACATCATCTGCATTTACTAAGTTATAGTCTGGCACATGACAATGGATGCCTATCTAGACTAGATTTAATTGCACAAAACAATCATTGTTCAACAATGTAGTTAACAAATTATTTTCCCCTCTACCTCACCTGAAAAAAAAAAAACTAAAACAAGCAAAAGAAATTTTTCTACATTGCAAAGATGACCACCTTACTTAAACAACCTTTCTTGGGATAGAAGTGCCAACTGCCTCCAACAATTAGAAAATAATGTTCTTAAAAACAGTATACTCCAAAGAGGCCCCAGAACTGAGATAAACATGAAAAATTATGGTTTGATGCTATACCTGAAAGCACATCAGTGAAGTAGATTTCACTGAAACTAATGACGACTTACTGCGAGAACTATGCCCAGACATCAGCTGAACAGAAAGTCAAATAAGCATAATATAAATCAGGAAACCAAGTTTAAAGATTAGATGAACAAACTTCACTGTTATCTGTTATCAAATGCCCTGAAAACACTTTACCTCAAACCTAGTATTACCTAAAACTCAGTTTAACATCTGCCCAAGCTGACAGGTATCATCTTAAAAATTATGATACTGACTCTGAAAATTAAGATCATGCGACTCCTGGGAGAGGGCACCATGGAAAAACTTACAGCTGTAATGCAAATAAAGGATTAGGAGAAACCCAGCAAATATGCAAAAATATTTTTCCATTCTTTAAAACAATGCCACCATACATTTAAGAGTTTAGCAATATTTTATCTGTCAAGATACTAATGACTATAATTTTCCATTACTTATATTTCATAAATCCTGATTCCTAGATAGTTTAATCTAGGAATAAAATTTGCTCTTCTCAGCAAATTTCAAAACAGTGTTTGTTTACCATTATTTTTAAATGAAGTATACACTTGGTAAAATGTATGCAACAATCAATTTTCTGATTCTGGTCTCCCAAACATATATTAATACTTTTACTTATAACTTTAAGTTTTCCTACTTGTATCATTCATGCTCAGGAAACAATAACTTACACTGTATAGCCAGAAAGTATCAAGTTGGTAGAAATTAAAGAGAAGTAAATTTGCAACAGAAGTTTTCATAAAAGGAAACTGGTGAAAATTGGGTAATGGCAAGTCTTCATTTCATGATGATTAATAATTCTGAAAAAACTTCAACATCTTTGAACTTTTCCAAGGGCAATTTATTTTACCTTCAGATGTACTATTTGACATGTATTAGCAGCAATCCATGTAGTAGCAACCTAATAATGTATGACTCACTTGAAGTGATAAAAATGAGCAGTGCATAATTATTGCAGGCTGTGAGATATACATTCATGTATCTTATGACTGCTATCTGGGCAAGAATAATTTTCAGACCCCATAATCATAAAATACACAGATTTCAGAAATGTAAAAGTGTGAGGGAAGTGCATCTCAAAATGTATAAAATATGGTTATGCATATAATCATTCAAAGTTGCACGATCACTACAAAAGTCAAAAGTCTGTTGCAATTTATAAATGGAAATTATAATTTTTTAAACCTACTATTTACTATGCTAACAAAACACTACATAATACAGCATGACAGTTAACATAGTAAACTTAAAAGCCTATAGAAATAAGACATATTTTGTTCATTAAAAGCACATTATCTGTGTCTATATTCTTACATACTTCATGGAAATACAAACTCTAAATTCTCCCAAATGAAAAATATAACTCTAAAATAAGTGAAATAAAACAAATAGATAAAACAATTCTAAGGAAGATAATTCATACTAAGACTTTAATTGTAAAACTATAGTTTTATAAACAGGGTATACAGATAGGCAATAGAACAATGGAACCAAAATAGACAAATTAGAAATATACCTTAGGATCCTTTACATTGTAATTTGAAAATATCAAAGAGCTTTTAATAACATAAGTAACACTGTTAACATTACCATTTTGAGTATTATCCACTGACAAGAAGCATGCTGTAGTACAGAGGGGTCTAACTTTTCTGGCCCTGACCTACAAGAAGCAACGTATTTTACATCATGGTCCAATATACAGACACAGTAACGTATGTTATTTGTGCACATAAAAAAATTGAGCCCTGGCCACTGTGGCTCAGTGGATTGCGGACCAGACTGCCAACCAAAGGGTCACCCATTCAATTCTCAGTCAAGGCACATGCCTCGGTTGTAGGCCAGGTCCCTAGTAGGGTGTGCTCAAGAGGACACCACACACTGATGTTTCTCTCTCTTTCTCCTTCCCTTATCCTCTAAAAATAAACAAATAAAATCTTTTAAAAAAATTGAACATAAATTTTAGAAAAGTAAAATTAAAGCCAAGTAATTTAAGGACAGTTATGTTTATTCACTTTAAATCATTTTTAATGTAACCATAGTATTAAACTATTTTCAAAATTAATTTCTGTAAATCTCCTTAATGTCTAGCTTAAAAGACAGGTGAATGCAGTCATTCAATTTTGTTTCCAATTTTGTTAAACACCATGTCACACTACCCTTTGGAAAACTCAATGGGGTACACTATAATACTTATGGAAGAATGGAAGCCTAAAGATAAATAACTTCTTAGTATTGTTATGAAAAGTTTTCCCCTCACTGATACCCTACAGTACCAAGAGAGCCCCAGGATTCCTGAACCACATTTTAAGACCCACTAATCTAGATCCACGTAAGATGGATTATCCCCAAATCCCACTCTTAAGTGTAAAATATATCAAATGACACATTTAATGTGATAACCTATTTGTAAATTGTTTTGAATACACAAACCTGACACTAGTTATTTTGGGGAAAACAAGAGAACTGGGATGGAGTGAAAGAAACCTTTAACTGCATCTGCAGGATTTCATTTCTTTAAATAAAAAAAAACACATGAAGCAAAAATGAAATCTTACAATGTGTCATCTCCAAAAGATACATTTGTGTAACTATGAAATATTTCATAATTTAAGTGTCACTATTTTAATGTTAATTATTTACTCTATTTTTTAAAAGCCTTCAAGGGCTTCTTTGATTTTTTGGTATGTAACTCTCTTAAAATTTGACTGCACCAAGTTATAACATAATAGCTCTTTATGTTATGCTGTAGTGTAATAAGAGATCTGTATTTCATAGAAGTCTTTAAATATAGCTTGGTAATAATTATGCGTTGCCCTCATTTGTTATTAGTGGAGATTAATGGGAGATGTTCCTGAGTTTCTGTTTTTATCTGGTTCCTTCATAACACAATGTACGTTGTGTGTTTTAGTATTTGTATACTGTATCAAAAACACAGTTCCATTTTAGGTACTTAATTTCACTGGAAAGCTATTGAACTCCCTATAAATCTCTACTCATTTATTTAAAAAAAAACAGAAACAATGTCAATGTGCCAAATCATTTTGCTAAGGGTATAACACAGAATGAGAAACTGCCTATAATTAGAACCTTCAAAGTTTAGTGAAGGTGTTAACAGATTTAATGCTAAACCAAAGATAATGTACATTGCTTCTATGTGACAGAAGAGCAAGCCTACGGAAAAGAACCACAAACAGAAAGAAATCAAGAAGTAGGTACTGTTTTAGGAATGTTAGTAAATAAAGTATTTTCAATAAATATTGAGCACTTACTATATGTCAGATAAATTTATTTCAGTAATATTGAGTTTGAGGAATCAAGAAGGACCTTGGAACTGTTCAGTAGGTGACTAGAAATGCTGGAAGTGATCACAGGTAGGCATAGTAAAACACTGATGTCAGGGAAGAAAATTGGAGAAAAAAGGATAGAGAACTCAAAGGAGTACTCACATTGAGGTCATGAAAAAAAGAACCACATTAGAGAAGGCTCAGAGTTTCTGGAACACAAAACACTTTTAGGGCACATACCCATTAACTGTGGAATAGTTTTACAATTCAGGTAATAATAAATTTAGAAACAAATCAGATAAAGAAAGATAATGCAGATGAAAAGAAAGACAAGACAGATGAAATTATTATTAGACTAACAATGACTACTTAGAAGGAAAACTGAGTAACTCAGTGCCAGAGAACAGCATAAGGCAGAGTGGCTGGGCTTGGAAGGAGGGCATTCCTACAGCAAAAAAAAAGTATAGGCAGAACTAGAGAAAAAGCATCAAGTTAAAGATATCAAGTATTTATATCACATGGTCATTTATCTTAAGTAAAACAGTTATTACGAGGTTAAGAAATTTCAAAGAATGGGGTTGTGTTTAAGAGAAAATAAAGTTTGAAGTTAATCGCTACTGTGTGACAGTAACAAAAATGATTAGTTAAAATTTGTATGCTAATAGGGTCAGAGAGTATTACAAGAAGCATGGTATACTTTATTTTAAGAAAAAGAAAGCAAGCTGCACCTATTTAAAAAACACACATAAGTTATAAACACCTCATTTGAAGCCAAGAGAGCTAGCTAATAAAATAGTCTTATCAGTTTTCCAGATCCAAGTCTGCCCCTTAAGTAAAAAAGGTAAAAGTTTATAGTTAACCATTTTTATGTAAATTCTTTAAATTATACACTTACCTGTCTTAATTATAAATGAGTCTAATTTACTTTTAATACTGAATATCCATTGTTGCTGTACTGGAACACCTGCTGCTGCTGTACTGTACAAAATACCACTCTATCTTCTTTAGAGCTCTTCTATGTCCTTTCCAACTGTCAAGATAGAAAGCAACTACTTCTACAATTTATGTTTAGCCTTACTTACATCAACAACTGGACTGCTTTAGCAACTTCTAGTTTGCTTACTGCAATTCAGCTTCTTAAACTCTTCTAATCATGGCCCTTTGTGATAAACTTGAGAATCTCTCATTGGGACATTACTGACTGACCTGTTACAATGTAGGAACAAATGAACTATAAAAGCTTAGCTTAGTGAAGAGTCATAAAAAAGATTATTTTCATGTCCTAGGTGGGCAGCTCAGTTGAATAGAGCATAATCCCAATCCACTAGAGATGTAGGTTTGATCCCTAGTCAGGGCATATACAAGAATCAACTCATGAATGCCTAAATAAATGGAACAACAAATCAGTATCTCTGTCTCTCTCCCTGCCTTCATCTCTCAAAAATCAATAATTTAAAAATGAATTTAAAAAATTACTTTCATGAGGAAGATATTTTCACTAGGGGAAAGGAGGCTTGCATAAGGCCAATCGAAATCCACTGTTTCTAGGAATTACTCGTTAGCTTTCAAACTTGCTTTCTAAATTATCCTTGTAATTTTCAACGTTGGTAGATAAAATTGTTCACTGAGAAAAAAAATACTTCTGAGTAGATTTATTTGTTGTTTGGATTTAGAAAAAAGGA
This sequence comes from Trachops cirrhosus, assembly GCA_028533065.1. Taxonomy (NCBI): domain Eukaryota; kingdom Metazoa; phylum Chordata; class Mammalia; order Chiroptera; family Phyllostomidae; genus Trachops; species Trachops cirrhosus. Next base: position 352,130 of record JAPYXV010000017.1, on the reverse strand, counting down.
ACAAACGAAAAAAGGAAAGGAATCATTCAAGAAACAACATTCTTAACATATTTGTAGTAACTAAAAACTGATGAAATTATTTGTCAACATTGAAACTTTTCCAAAGGACCAAAACTACGAAATGAACCTGAAGTTCAGCTCAAGTGTTCCATCACTCTGCTCGTTTCACCATCTGCCTTTTCTAGCCAAATTTATTCTACTTCCCTGTCTGCATTCCAGCCAAAGTTAAGTATTTGTTGTGTTTTGGAGAATATGCGGCCTTATAATGCCCCCTCTCTTCTCCCTCCTCCGAGCAACAAAGTCTTAGCCTTCTTTCAATTTACCTCCCCAAACCACGACATACTTGCAGAACATTTAATCTTTTCCTGATGCTCCAAATTTCAGCCACTTGATGTACATTTTAAGAACCTCTTCCATTTTTTTACAGCGGTGCATTCACCTTTCTGGCTTCAACAGCTTACCAACAAGTTGACCAGTACGAAATCTAAACTACTGTAACAAATAGGACTGTACCTAACATTTTTCAAAGATGATAGAAAATCTCGCACCACGGTTCATTAACAGGTAAACAATGTACATTTTGTTGTATCTGAATAAGGAAGGCTTTTCCACATCTCAAAAAAATAATCATTAAAGTAAATAAGTATAGGTTGTCAATGCAACTTTTCAATTAAAAAAAAAGTAGTCTTCACATAGTCCTCCGCTTTCAACCTTGCAAAATGAGATTTTACCCGCTTATTAAACAATCGTGGTGATAACTTTTTTCCAAAAAATTCAATTGTTTTTCATCAGATACTTGGGAAAGCAACTTTTGGAAAAACCACCACGCAAGCGACACCCTACCAGTCACAAATCACTCTGCTTAAATTAAGATAAAACTCCTTAGCGTTACATTTGCCTTGCGGAGCCAAACTTCCCCGGATGCCAGAGCCCAACGCTCCGCTAAGAGGAATGGCGCAAGGAACTCAATGGCCCCGCCGCTCAATCACAATACTGCGGAAGCAACAGGTTATCACTGGGTTGCTCGACCTGGGGCAGGAAGGTGGCGCTGCTGATGAACGCCAGCAGCTCACCAGTGCTGCAGCTGCCAGAGCAATGCCAAAGGAGAAGCAAGCACGCCCCCTCCGCACCCACGCACTATTTGCGGTGCAGGAAGGCCGGGGCCGGCCACCGAAGCCGCCACAGCCCAAGACTGCTCTCCAACTCCCCCTTACTGGCTGTAGCGGAATTTTCTCTTCAAACACAGCATTCAAGATGGCGGCTTACCAGCGCGGCTACCCCTTAAATCGTCCGCAGCTGTAGGCCTCGAGCCGTCGCCATCTTGTCCCCCGTTCCTCCCCCACCCCTCGCCAGTATTTACATAGCAAAAATTCGGCCTGCCGGCCTGCGGCCTTCAACTCACGCCTGCAGCCTTAGCCGAAGTGCCAGGCCTGGCTCCTACGCGGTGTCCGGGGCCGACCGCGGCGCCGAGTCAAAGCCCCTCGTGGCCTTCCGAGCCACCAGGCAGCCCTCTCCCAACCCCCTCCCGTTTACGAAACGCGACACCGACGCGGCACCGCCACTGTTCTGAGAAGCCAAGCTCCCAGTCCGGCCTAACTACGGCCTCCTCAGGCCCGCTGGGAGTCACGCGCTCAGCCGTCCTGCCTATCCGGTAATGGCGCCTAGCAGGCCGCCGACTAGGCCGGAACCAGGCCCACGCACGCGCTCTAGGCCCCGCCGCCACGGCGGCGCCCGCAACTCACCAAACCTGGTACCGGCGGTTGGTGTCGGTGTTGGGAGCTGCAGGTCGCCCTTTCTCTTGAGCCCTGGGACGAATTTCGGCTAGCGGGGCGGGAGGAGGGAGGGAGGAAGGAAAGAGGAGGGGCTGAGCTCAGAGCTGACAGAAAACGGTACAACTCCCTGGCTCGGGCCGTCCGTCAGTACGTCACGTCACTGCCCGGCAGAGAGAACCAGGGAAACGCGGAAGACTAGAAGTACCCCTTCCGCCGAGTGGGTTCTAGGGTCTCGCGACTCCAAACCGGGTATCCTCGCCTGCGACGGCGTTTCCGGCGGCTGGAGTCTGTTAAACGACTTTTGGTCCTCTGCTATCACGCTGGCTGCCTGACACGCGTTGCATTCACCGCCTGAGAGTAGAGCCAGCGCTGGGCCTGGGTCGTCCTGTTCTCTTGGTACCAACTGTCGTGGGCCACGGTGGCCGCCCCAAGCACTCCCGGGAGACCTGACTTCTCCTTCCTGGACGAGGTGCTTGTTCAAATTTTTACAGGTCCATGGATGCCCCCTCATAATAAATGTGTTTCCTTCATCCCGTGGCTGGCAAAGATAAATTTAGCAACCTGGGCAGGCCCCTGCTGTCGTGTGTATTTATTTCAAATATCTATATTTTTGAAATAAAAATGAAAGTAGGCTTGCCAGTGTAAGTGGATATGTGTCAAAGGGGAGGGAATCGAGAGCAACTGCGAAGCCGTTCGATTTTAAAACTACTGTCAGAGAACCTGACTTGTACGTGGAAAAGATCGCACTTCCAGTGTGCTTTCACATATTTCAACGTAAAAAACTTTATACTTATATGTAGCTTGTGTTTCAAGATTTGAGACCCTAGGAAGTATGTCTTGTTATTTTTTCATAAATAGTAAGTTTTTTTATTTCCATTAATATAAACGGAATTAGGTTGGTGTGTGTATGTTAAACAAGTGCTTTGAAATTTAAAAACACTTTAGAGAGGAAGGGGAAAATGTATTTGATTAAGTAGACAACATTTATCAACTCCAAAAACTGTATTTGCATTATTTACACTCCCATGCTATCTTTTCATACTGAATTTGGGACTCGAAATATGTGGTATTGCTCTACATCGGGATGTGCTATTCTATACGTCTTTCGTGAGAACATAAACGATAGATGAAGACATTCTTAAACAATAGAATACAAAAACTAGAATCAATAATCCAGTGGGAAAACAAAATGTATCTAAGGGTTTTTTAATATGTATTAAGTAGCATAGTGTCTAAAGTAAGATTCCCAGAAGGTAGGAATCTCTACAAAACAAAAAAAAATTGCTTTTTTTCATAATAAAATTTTAACATCTATATTTCAAAGAAACCTTGCATAAAGGCAAGTATTATAGATTCTCATGGCTTCTTTACTCAGTTTTCTGTCAAGCTAATAACTCATTTTCAAAACATCTAACAACTAAACAAGCTATAAACAACAGAGGTTACTTATAATTAAGAGAACAGCAATCACTCTCCAATTATCAGTGGAACCATGTCGATAAAGATTCAGATTTCCTGGGCCTGAACACCTAGGCCAAAAATCAAAAGTTTAACAAGCCCAGGAGATAGAGAAAAATTGTTACCAAATAAAATGAAGGTTCAGCTGCCAGCTGCAACAAAAATCAAACTACTGAGGAAAAAGAAAAGATGTTTTATTCAGATGCTGCACAACCTGGGATAATGATGGGTTCTTATCTCAAACACCATCTCATCTTCCTGCTCAAGCTCACAGTTTTTATAATGGTAGGGAGGTGAGGGCTTTTTTTTTCCAACCCAATAATCTTGCTAGGTTTGGTGCACTCAGGGGCCCAAATCATACTTTTTATAGCTTTTGGCATGCTTTCAGTTCTAGCCATTCATCTTTCTAGCTTTCCTTGTGCTCTTCAGCCCTGTGCATTAATATTTATAGCTTTCCAGCATACTAAGGACCTGTCCATTCTTTCAAGCTTTTGGCATTTTGAGAGGAAGAACATCCCCCTGCTGCCATCTTGGCCAATAGGGGAGACTCCGCAGTGCTCTGCAGTTAGAAAGTGACCAAATAACAAAGATGCTGAAAAATATTAGTACATCTTTTTGTGCACTCTAATGACCTGTGCTTGAGTATAAAGGTAAAATTGTTGGATTGAGCACATATGACCATAGTGTACTAATATGACCACAGTAATTTTCATTCCCACCAGTAGGGGGTAGCTTCACAATATTTTTAAAATATTGTATTTATCTGTTTATTTTTAGAGTGAGTAAGCAAAGGATAGAGGGAGAGAAACATCAATGTGAGAGAACAGCTGTCCATCAGCTATCTCTGGAACACACCCTGTCTCTAGAACACACCCTGATTAGGACTGAACCTGCAGCCCAAGCATGTACCCTGACCAGTAATCACTGGCAATTTTTCACTTTGTGGGATGACACATAAACCATCCAAGCCACAGAGGTCAGGTCTAGGTTTACATTTTTACTGTTGGCCTATACAGGAGAACCCCTCCCTGTCAACAGAGGTGCTCAATTTGTTCAGCCACTCTAAGACTGGGCTCTGGGTATATTGGGGGTGGCTGGGCTCCTCGGTCATGTCTTCATTGCCATGGCAGGACACTGCATAGTTGTTGAGTGTAGAATGGCAGCAGTATTAAAGTCGTGGCCACCTTAGTCGTTGCAACAGCTTCTTGGCTAGTTCTTGATGTGCTCCCATTTAAGAAAATTAGACATATATCTAATAAGGGTAAAACCCTAACATTGTTGCTTTAATTTTGTGATTTTTGTTTTATCATTAACTATGAAATCTGCCTATTTTATAAATTGCCTTGTAATAATGTTATCCTTTTATCTCTTGAGTTTTTCTTAATTGTATTAGAAATATTTTATACATTATGCATGTTAATCCCTTCTGCCTATGTACAAATATCCTCTTCCTTTTATGGAAACTAAGTCCTCCCATGTTTTTCAGGACTTTTAGAAGTAAGGACTTTTACTTCTAAAAGTCCTGAGCCTAAGAACTTCTTAAGTCCCAATGTGAAACACAACAACTGGTCCCAGTGACAATTGCGTCACTTATTTTTTACTTTGTCTATAGTACAGTTATTTTAGTCCTAATGAGAATTACCTGTAGCCCTTTTTAAAAATCACTGTCCACCCTGGCTGGCGTAGCTCAGTGGATTGAGCGCGGGCTGCGAACCAAAGCATCGCAGGTTCGATTCCCAGTCAGGGCACATGCCTGGGTTGCAGGCCAGGTCCCCAGTGGGGACCACATGAGAGGCAACCACACATTAATGTTTCTCTCTCTCTCCTTCTCCCTCCCTTCCCCTCTCTAAATAAATAAATAAATAAATAAAATCTTTAAAAAAAAAATCACTGTCCATATCCAAGTCCTAGAAGTTCTAATTTTATTGTGGCGTTACCTCAGTCTAACTATATTTTTAAAAAGCTCCTCACCAGATAATATTACTATGTAGTAAACCTAAGAACCACAAATCTAGTGTGTTGCAATTGAGAGTGCTTAAATGTAAACAACAACAACAACAAACATATTATACTGCAATTAGTAAGGATATGTCTTTGCTTTGTTATTCTTCATTTCTTTTTAAAGGAATCTAAATCAGTTAAAATATACTTAATATTTCTCCTACCAGGTATACAGGTCAGATTTTGAAAGCTATTGGCCTAACATGACTTGTGCAATCTTTAAATTTCATATAGTCATATCACTTTTATTTATTTATTCAATGCCTTGGTCTTGCAGTAAAATTAGTGTTTTTGTCACATAATTCTTTAATCTATGTTGAAGTTTTCTGGGGTTTTGTTTTGTTTTGGGGCATATGTGTGTGTGTATATGTAAGGGAAGTGCTAAATTTTATTTCTTCCCATGTGGGAAGCCTCCTCTTATTCTATCATTATTTTTTTAATACCGCAACCTTTGTCTACAGGGGTGGACACAGGTAGGTTTGCAGTTGTTTATATGGAAAAAGACATGCAGGTAATGATTATTGTAACAGTTTTATTAACTCTGTGGTTTGCATACTTAAAACTGTAAACTTACTTTTGCCAAACCCTTTAGTTGTGTGATCAACTCTATCACATATTATGATTAAATGTTTACACAAAAATGTGTAGTGCTTCTGCTCTGGCACACTAACGTATTCATTTATTTCTACATAAGAGCCATTCTTTAAAAATTTCCATAGCTTTATTATACATTTTAATTTTGTTTGATTGCTTCCCCACCTAAATTTTAATACCAATTTTAAAATTGTTTTAGGTTAGAAAAATGAACTTAAATCTATAATAAAAATTTTAAAATCACAAGGTATTTTAAAGGGATTTAGTTACAGTAAATTTATAGATTTACATAAGGGTAACTAGTGTTTTAATGATCCTTTCCATACATGAATTTGGTATATAATTTCAAATTACTTTCCTTACATCTATGTCAACAAACTTTCTAATTTGTTATTAAAAACTACCAGTAATTTATTTACATTTATTCACAGTTACCTTGTTGTGTCACTATTATGAATACGGTGATTTTTAAGTTATATATTTTTTAAAAATGAATTCTCACCCATCAATATGTTTGTTTTGAGACAGGGGGAGAGAGACAGAGAGAGAGAGAGAGAGAGAGGGAGAGAGAAATGTTTATATAAGAGGGAAATATCAATCAGTTGCTTCCTGTATGCACCCTGACTGGGATTCAAAAATGCAACTGAGGCATATGCCCTGACAAGGAATCAAATCCACAGCCTTTTGGTGTACAGGATGACACTCTAATCTGCTGACCCATCTGGCCAGGGCTAAGCTATATTTTTAGAAATTACTTCATGTAAAGTAAATGAAATTAGAATTGCATAGTTTTTAAAATAGATTTTTTTCACAGTTAAATAACAGGACAAGGAAATTATTTTTCATGTTCCTGGTTTGCTAGGAATTCTTTATATTAGGAGTAAATATTAAATTGCAATAATCATACATTTTATTTTTTTAATTGTATATCAATTATACTTTCATTTATTTTTTAAATATTTTATTTATTTACTTTTAGAGAGAGGAGAAGTAAAGGAGAGAGAGTGAGAAACAGCAGTGTGTGATTGCCTCTCATGTGGTCCCTACTGGGGACCTGTCCTGCAACCCAGGCATGTGCCCTGACTGGGAATTGAACTGGACATTTTCTTCTTTAATCTGCACATGTAGATATTTTACTAAAGGTGAACCATCTATTTATTTCACTGATATATTCTACTTAGTCATAATTATTTTATAGAAACTCTAAAAACCCATCCAAGAATGAATAATTCTTTCTTTTTATTTTTTTAACATTTTTTTATTTTAGTTTATTCAGTACAATTTCTATCTTTTATTCCCATTCCAACCTGCCCACCCATCCCTCCCATTTCCAACCCCCCTAGTTTTGTCCAGGTGTCCTCTATATTTGTTCCTGTAAACCCTTCCCTTCTCCCCTGAAATTCCCTCCCCTCTCCCCTCTGGTCACTGACTACCTGTCCTCTATTTCAGTGTCTTTTATTATATTTTGCTTGTTTCTTTCCTTCCTTTTTTTAAAGTAATGATTGCTTATAATTTTCTTTTCATGTGAGATCTAGGTTTTTGTTTTTTGAAAATTTTATTTGTTTATTTCTAGAGATAGTGAGGAGTGGAGGAGAAAGAGAGAGAGAAATTGATATGTGAGAGAAACATCCATCAGTTGCTTCTTACATAAACCCTGATGGAGGACTGAATTCACAACCTAGGCATGTGACTTGACCAGGTATCGAATAGTAACCTCTTACTTTACACATGATGCCTAACCAACTGATCTACACTTGATATCAAGTTTTGGTATCAAGATTATGTTAGCTCTCTACCTAATGAGTTGGGTAGTATTAAAATTACTTTTAAATAACTAATATTTAAAAATTAAGGTTATTGTTTTCTGAATATGTAGGATAAAAATTATGGCCTTCTTCTACATTGGGTAAATCTCTGGTATAAAGCCTGGTTTGTGTGCAGTATTGGGGGAGAGAAGAAAAGGGATTAGGTCTTTTTACTACTATAGTTATGATCCCATAATGACAAGGGTATTTTTTATAAACATGTTGTTAGGATATTTCATTGTTGTGCAAACATCATAAAGTAGACTTACACAAACCTGGATGGTACAGCCTACTACTTCCCTAGGCTACATGGCAGCGATTCACAACCAGTGTGCTGTGAGAATTTTTAAAGCATACAATACCTGATTAATCAGTGGCACTGGCATCTTTTCTCTTAGATTATTAAAAAAGACAATAACCAACACAATAACTGTCTGGTGTGAATTAATTAATATTACATATACTTCTTTGTCGGGTCAGCAAAAAAACATACTTTTCAGTGTGCCAAGATTTTTAGTAATCAGTTTATATGCTGTGAGGTGAAAAATGCTGAATATAGCTGCTATATGGCATAAGGTATTACTCCTAGACCACAAACCTGAACAGCCCGTTTTTATACTGAACACTGTAGGCAATTGTAACACAATTGTGTGTATATGTGTAAATATGTGTGTATATAAACATATATAACTGTTAAAAGGAAACCATAAAAGTATAGTAAAGAAAAAAAGGTACACATCTACATGGTAGTTGACATAAACGGAGTTTGCATGACTGGAAGTTGTGAATCAGTGAGTGGTGAGTGACTGTGAAAACAAAGACATTACTGTTAACTACTATAGACTGTAAACACTGTATCCTCAGCCTACACTAAAATTATGTTTCCCATCTTGCCATTTTGCAGAGGGTTTTAATTATAGAGAAACAGTATTTTGACAAATGTTTTTTCATATCCATTGATATGATGATGTGATCTTTTTCTTTCATTTTGCTTATATAATATATCATTTTAATTGATTTGCAGATATTGAACAAGCCTTGTACCCTGGAGATAAATTCCAGTTGATCAGGTGTTTTTCAGCTTTCTGATGTTTTGATGAATTTGGTTTGCTAGGTATTTTATTGAGGATTTTTGAATCATCAGGGAAATTAACCTATAATTTTCATGTTTTATAAATGTCTTTGTCTGGTTTTGGAATCAGGGTAATGTTGGCTTCCTAAACTCTTTAGAATAGTTTGAGAAGGATAGTGTTAATTCTTTGTTGGATAAAATTCATCTGTGAATCCAGCTGGTCCAGGCATTTAGTTCCTTAGAAGTTTTTTAGATTACTGATTCAATTTTGTTAGTAGTTAATAGTGATCAAAAGTTTTCTCTTTATATACCCTTTGAAAAATTGTATGCTTCTAGAAATTTATCTGTTTCTGACAAGCTGTCCAATTCACAGGCATATAATTGTAGTATTTTTTTACAGTCCTTTGTATTTCAATGATGTCTGTTCTCACTTGTTTTTCTTTCTTTTCTTTCTTAGATTTATTTTTAGAGAGAAGGGAAGGGAGGGAGAAAGAGATGGAAAGAAACATTCATGTGTGAGAGAAACATAAATCTTTGCTTCCTGCACACCCGCAACCAGGAACCTGGCTTGCAACCCAGGCATGTGCCCTCACCTGACCAGGAATCGAACCAGTGATGTTTTCATTCGCTGGTGAGCACTCAATCCACTGAGCCACACCAGCCAATGCTGTCACTTGTTTTTCATTTCTGTTTTTATTTTCTTTGATTCTGCCTCACTCTATTTTTTTTGTAAGTCGAGCTAAAAGTTCATCCATTTTGTTTATTTTTCAAAAGAACCAGCTCTTGGTTTCATCCTTTTATTGTACTTTTCAGACTATTACATTTATTTCTGCTCCTACTTTTATTATTTCTATCCTTCTACACACTTTTGGATTTGTTAGTTTGTTTTCTAGTTATTTTAGGTACAGAAGGTTACACTATTTATGTGACAGTTTTCTTGTTTCTTGAGGAAGATCTTTATTGTATAAATTTCTTTTTATAACTGCTTTCACTGTGTCCCATAGATACTGTGTTTTTATTGTCATTTGTCTCAAGGTATGTTTTGATTTCTTCCTTGATCTTATTGCTAATCTGTTCTTTCTTTTTACTAACATATTGTTTAGTTTTTATCCATATATTTGTGTTTTATCAGATTTTTTCTTGTAGTTGATTTCTCCTTTCATACCATTATTATCAGAGAAGATGATGCTAAATACGATTTCAATCTTCTTATATGTATTTTGAGTCCTAATATGTTGTTTACTCTAAAAAAAGTTCCATGTGCACTTGAAAAAATGTATATTCTACTGCTTTTAGGTAAAATGCTTTGAAAATGTGATTTAAATCTCCTGGTATAATGTGTTATTTAAGGTTATTATCTCCTTGTTTTCTGTCTGAAACGTTACCTATTGATCTTATTGGAGTGTTTAAAATCCCATACTATGACTTCCACTTTCTCCCTTTATTTCCGTCAATATGTGATTTTTATATTTAGGTGTTCCTATGTTGAACTGATACCTTTATTATATAATGTTCTTTTTTGCCCCTTATAAAACCTTTATTATAAAGTCTATTGTGTCTTACATAAATATTGCTATCCAAAGCTATTTTTTGTTTCTATTTTCATGAAACATATTTCTCCATTCTTTTAATTTTAATCTGTGTCTGTCTTTTGGTTTTGAGGTGAGTCTCTTATAGACAGCATATATGTGGGCCTGTTATTTTATCCATTCAGCGACCCTATGTGATTGGAGCATTTATTTAACCCACTTATAATTGTAGTTATTATGCATAAATACATTTCACTGAGATTTTATTCTTTTTTAAAAAGATTTTATTTATTTATTTTTAGAGAGAGGGGAAGGGAGGGAGAAAGAGAGGGAGAGAAACATCAATGTGTGATTCCTGTTGGGCACTCCCCACTGTGGACCTGGCCCAGAACCCAGGCATGTGCCCTGACTAGGAATCAAACCAGAGACCCTTTGGTTTGAAGACCAGTGCTCAATCCACTGAGCCACACCAGCCAGGGCATATTTTATTCTTTATATTTACATTCCTCCACCACCTCCTCCTTTCCTGTCTTCTTCAAGAATTTCATTTAACATTTCTTATAATACTGGTTTGGTTGTAGTCAACTCCTTCACCTTTCTCTTGTCTGGGAAGCTCTATATTTCATCTTCACTTTTAAGTGATAACCTTGTTGCATAGAGTAATGTTGCTTTAGGTTCTTGTTTTAATCATTTTGAATATTTTGTGCCAGTCTCCTCTAGATAAATATTTCTGTTGAGAGAAACTTTTGCTTGCTGCATTTAAGATTCTCTTTTCTTTTGCCCTGGCTGCTGTGGCTCAATGGATTGAGTACCAGCCTGCGAACAAAAGGGTCACTGGTTAGATACCCAGTCAGGACACATGCCTGAGTTGCAGGCCAGGTCCCCAGTGCAAAGGGCAACAACCACACATTGATGTTTCTCTCCCTCTCTGTCTCCCTTCCCTCTGTCTATAAATAAATACATAAATAATATTTTTTTAAAAAGATTCCACTGCTGGGACTATATCCTAAGAATCCTGTAACTCCATTCCAAAAGAACTTATGCACCCCAATGTTCAAAGCAGCACAATTTACAATAGCTAAGTGCTGGAAGCAGCCTAGGTGCCCATCAGGAAATGAATGAATCAAAAAACTGTGGTACATTTACACAATGGATTTCTATGCAGCTGAAAGAAAGAAGGAGCTCATGCCCTTTGCAATAGCATGGATGGAGTTGGAAAGCATTATGCTAAGTGAAATAAGTCAGTCAGTGAGGGACAAATACCATAGGATCTCGCCATTAACAGGAACCTAAACAACAAAACAAAGAAACAAGCAAAATATAACAAAAGACACTGAAATAGAGGACAGGTAGTCAGTGACCAGAGGGGAGAGGGGAGGGAATTCCAGGGGAGAAGGGAAGGGTTTACAGGAACAAATATAGAGGACACCTGGACAAAACTAGGGAGGTTGGAAAGGGGAGGGAGGAGGGGAGGGATGGGTGGGTGGGCTGGAATGGGAATAAAGGATAGAAACTGTACTGAATAAACTAAAATAAAATAAAAAGATTATCTTTTCTTTAACCTTTGCCGTTTTTAATTAAGATAGGTCTTGGCATGCACCTCATAGGGTTCTGTGTTTTTTGGACTTTAGTGTCTTATTCCTTCACCAAGGTAGGAGAATTTCAGTCATTATTTTTTCGAATAGATTCTCAATCCATTGTTCTCTGTCCACTCCTTCTGAATCCCATAGGATGAAGAATGATGTTGTTAAACAGCCAGAAGTTATGAGAAGTACCTTTCTATATACTGGAAACATGGTCTGGGTTTGACATTGTCCCAGAGGTCCCTTACACTGTCCTCATTTAATTACTTTTCTGCTTTGGGTAATTTCTGCTTCCTTATCTTCCAAAACACTGATTTAATCTTCTGGTTTATCTACCTACTGTTAATTTCTTCTTGTGCATTCTTCATTCTGACTGGTTCATTTCATATTCCCTATCTCTGTATGTTTTCTGTGTCTTTGTTGAAGTTCTCACTCATTAAGCATCATAATAACCAGTGTTTTAAACTCTACATTTGGTGGATTGCTTTTCTCCATTAGCTCTTTTTCTGAAGTTTTGTTATATTTTTTTCATCTGGAAACTGTTTTTTGTTTTCTCATTTTGGCTGCTTCCCTGTGTTCGTTTCAATGTTTCAGGTAGACCTGTTCTGTCTAGTCTTTGTAAAGAAGCCTTATGTTGTACCTGACTTGTTGGGCCCAGTGGGGCACCCTCCACAGTCAACTCACCCAGGTATTCCCCTATATGTGCTGTGTGACCCTCCTATTGTAATTGAGCCTTTATTGCTCTTTGCACATCTGCTGTGAAGCCTGGCTGAAAACACCATAGAGGATCTGCTGTAGGGGCCAACCCCACAGGTCACGATTCGCTTCATCAGGTCTGCGGTGCCTGCTGAGCCTACCCTTTCAGAGTAATGCTTGTGGAGAGGGTTGGGTGGTTTTTGCTGTCATTTGAAGGTGTCCACCAGTTGCACTGGTTGTGGGGCCTCCCCTGCAGTATAGGCCAAGATCAGCCATGGCATGAACCCTGCCCAGAGACTCCCAGAATGAGCTACCAAGTAACCTTCAGATGGCTGCTACTTGTGCTGGACTTGGAGGTGCCTGCGAAAGGCCAAGATGCAAACCAAGGCTAACTGCCTAGTGCCAGGTCCAGGACATTTATGATATGTATGGGACATGCTGAGGCTAGATACTGCTTGCTTGAGGTTTTTAAAACTAAGAAAATTTAAGAAAGTGCATAGCACTAGACAGGCTGTATGGAAATGCCACTAGAAATGGCTTCAGTGGGCGTGCAAGTTGGGTGGGGTGGGAATTCATGGAATCACCAAAAGGGTCAAACAGTATGAGACAGGTAGATGGAGACTCAGGTATGGTATTTACTGGCATGCTGAGAGCTGTGGGAGGTGGGAGGTGGTTCAGCAGAAGAACTATGGCCTCTAAAAGCACTTTTGTCTAGGAGGAAGGTGCTCACCCTCAGCTCTTACCCTGAGGCCAGACAATTCAGTTGCTTCCTGTAAGTACCTGGAGCTTTCAGAGATCCTGACCCCATTCAAGAGCTCAGGGCCGTTGGGTCCAAGCAAGTTCATGCACTGGCCCTTTAAGAATTACTGCCTGGACACTTATTTCCCTAGCACTTCTTTTCACACTAGTATCTATTTACTCATTTGTTAATTGCTTAATGAAGTCCCTGCTCTAATAAAAACAATAATTATAGTTGACATCTTACTTTACAGAGATCTTCATGTTGAAGCAGGCTAAGATCAAAGAAGTGTCAAGTTAAGATGAATTTTGTAATGCTTCAGTAGGAGCAGAGTCTTAGATAAGCAAATAATCAGTTGTCTTTATAGTTTATTGGTTTCTGTAACTGAGTTTTTTTATTGTCCTTGAAAACTTAGTCTAATTAGCTCCTGTCCCTGTAACTAAATTTATTATCTCCTGCTCTGTAACTTGCTCCTCGCTTATAAAAGTGTAATTAAATCCACAGTCGGGGCTCAGAATTGGGAGGGTTGCTTGAGCCCTCTGAGCCCACACATAATAAAGTTTGTGCTCTGCCATTCCAACTGCATGTGAGTTATCTTTCTGCAACAATGTCACAGCTGTGCCTTTGTAAATTTTTACAAGGCCTTGGATATTGCCTTTTTAAAGTGACTTTACTTTCCTTAGCTGTTCAGTCGCAGGGAACATAAGGTGCAGGGTATGATGTAGAAATGACCCCTATCTTTAAGGAGCTGGCAGCTTTGTATTCAAAGCAAGGTCTCTCCCCACTGTTAGGTCAAAGTGGCTCAAGAAACCAAACAGGTGAGCTAAGGAGCAGAGTGTATTTGTAGGGAATAAGAAGGAAAATGGAGCTAACCAAGGGAAGCTGGAGCTTGCAGGGGAAAGTGGAGAACGTGGAGCCAACCAAGGGAGGTTAAGTCTCACTTGTTTACTCTTAGGGCAGGGTTTTTAAGTGCAAAATCCCTCAAAGGGTAACTGGTTGGGGTGTCAGAGTCTGATTGGCTGGAGCTGGTTGCCGGGTGCCATTTCTGCTGACCATGGTTCTTGATACATCTTGTCAGGCTCAAGTCAAAGCTGCATCCTGTTACGCTGGGTAGGCCGACCCCAGACCCCAGTCTTAGCTGGCACCTGTTAGTCCTGGGTAGGGTCAGCAGGCAT
>JAPYXV010000017.1:322627-337206 GCA_028533065.1 Trachops cirrhosus | reverse complement strand
TAATTCAGATGTTGGAACATTTAAAGATGTCCTGGAGGTTCCTAAGCCTCTCCTCATTTTTTTGAATTCTTCTTTTTTCATTCTTGTCTGGTTGTATGCTTTTTTCTTCCTTCTGGTCCACTCCACTGATGTGAGACCCATCTTTCATTCCATCACTATTGGTTCCCTGTGCATCTTTCTTCCTTAAACTTATTGTAGCCTTCATTTTTTCATCTAGTTTATAACCAAAATCAACCAATTCTGTGAATATCCTGATCACCAGTGCTTTGAACTGTGCATCTGATAGGTTGGCTATCTCTTGGTTGCTTAAAAGGATGAATTCTGGGGCTTTCCATTCTTCTTCTGTTTGAGCCATCTCTTTGGTTTCTTTTTGGTCTTGTGGTGTCTGTTACATATGAGGGGCGGACCTTAGGAGGAGCACCCCAGTCGCCGGGTTGTGACTTTGTATGTGGGGGGGGGAACAATGGCACTTGCTCTGAGAAGGGACAATGGTGCTTGCTCCACTCTCCGTTGGATCTCAGTCCCTTTTGCTGCTTCCCCCGAGCAAACTGGGCCCCTCTAGTGCCAGTTCCCATGTGGATGGGCTCGTGCGCCCCGTAGGACTTTCCTTTTTAATCGGTGCCTTAAGTTTCTATTTCCTGGTGCTGGGAACCTGGGTTTGCGCGCAGTGCCTTGCTTCACAATCACCTCCTCGCTGGGTCTGCTGACCACCCCTCAACTGGGTTCTGCCAGCTGCCGCTTGTGTGCCCAGGGTCTGTCCACTGTGGTCCTGTGTGCCCCAATTGCATTACACGTCCAATCCCAATGCTCTCTGCTCCTCAACCCAATTCCTGCACCTGGCTGCCTGACTCCACCCCTCCTACTGGTCTGGATGAACGTGTCTAATTTAACTCCTTGGGTATCAGACTTCCATACACTTCAACTTTCTGTCAGTTCTGGTTGTTATTCTGTTTCTAAATTGTTGTTGTCCCTATCTTGGTTGTGCAAGGAGGCACAGTGTGTCTACCTATGCCTCCATCTTGGCTGGAAGTGCAAATTTTCATAAAGGAGCCAAAAAATACAATGGAAAGAAGAAAACCTCTTTAACAAATGATACTGGGAAAAATGGAAAGCCAGATGCAAAAGGATGAAACTAGATCAGTTTGTCCCCATGTATAAAAATTAACTCAAAATGGGTCAAAGACCTAAATTTAAGACCTGAAACAATTAATAACATAGAAGAAAATATATGTAGTAAGTTTATGGATGTTGGTCTTAGAGATTTTAATAAATTTGACCACAGAGGCAAAGAAATTAATAGGAAAAATGAATAAACGAATATACATTAAAAATGGCAATCATATGGGAGAAAATAACTTCAGTAAGGTGTCTGAGACATGTGAACAACTGAAGTATCCTTCAATGGAGGCTAAGATAAGGAAGATTTGGTACATATATACAATGGAATACTATTCAACGATAAGAAAAGAGGTAATACTGCTACCTGCAATAACATGGATGCATCTTGAAAGCAATATGCTAAGTGAAATAAGTCAGATGAAAAAGGACAAAAACTATTTCACTCATGTGTGGGATATAATAAAAAAGAGCAACAAATAAACCAAACAAAAAGATAAACAAACTTATAGATACAGACAACAAAATGGAGGTAACCTAAGGGAATAAGGGAAGAGGGCTTAAATGGTGTCAAATATGTGGTCACTGAAAGAAATTATACTTTGTGTGGTGGGCACACAATATAGTATACAGATTTTGTATAATAAAGTTGTACACCTAAAATTTATGTTATTCCAATAAACTTAGTAAGTAAATTGACTTTATAGCTGGTTGGCATATGAAAAATTTCAAAATTTTCACCTTGTCCTGTTTGTAATTTTAATTGTAATTACAAGAATGAAACAAAACTGGTTGAAACACTATGCTCTGTGTTTCTGAATTACAAAAAGCAGTTACCTTTGCTGCTTTTTTGTCTCCTTCTGTGCGCACACCAAGAAGCCGTCTAAGTAGAAAATAGGAGATTTCCAATTCTGTGAAGATTTCTGGTAATGCTCCAACTGCACCAACCACCTGCCCCACCATTCTGTCAGCACGGCACAAAGTGGGGTCAATTTTTGTTCCAACTCCTGATTATAAATAAGATACATATATATTTCCAACTTCTTATTTCTTAAAATATTTACAAAGGTAAACTCAAACCAGTACATGTATCTATACATTTTAACCCTGTTAAATAATGCTTATGCCACATCATGGCTACGTAACCCAAATCATGTACTATTCCCGTACAAAATCCCTGCCTTATCTCAAAAAACAAGAACACTGGAAACCAGTGTTGGAAAATTTTAAAAAATAAAGGATTTTTTTATTAGATTATAAAGGAAAAATGAGGCACCAGCGTAACTCAAAATGAATGTTATTTGTAAAATATTTTGTCTTAAAGATCAAATATGCACATTTCATAATTAACTTACAGAAATTAAGTAATTGTTAATGTTTGTTAGCAGTATATAGGTGTTGAAGGAAAATACCTCCCAAGAAGAATTCCTGGTGGCTAACTAGACAAAGACTTAAACATGAAACCTAGCAACTCTTCTAAACAGGGCACTCTCATGCAAGTTGCAATTCAGAGAGAACCCTGAACCAAGCTGCCTGCCTGCCTGTACTGTTTCGACCATCTGAGCCATGTTTACATGGCAGTTCTTGGACCTATTTCAACCAATAGGATTGAGGCTTTCCCCTTTCCAACAGAGATGGATAACTTACAGCCCTCCTAGCTTTTTAACTGAACAATCAGAACTGCTTTTTGGACCAATAAATCCCATGGAAAACTGAAGACTGTGTTTCCCCACAGTGGAGTTGATACAATAAAGATGTGTCACCACAGCAGAGCAGAGCAAGACAGAGCTATCTAGCTAGAGAGGGGCCTTGCATGTGGGTAGAGAGGACCAACCATGCACAATTGAGCTACTTCACAATTGATCTGTTTGAACTGAATGTTTCCTCCTTCACCCCAAACTGGGGTTCAAGTTGGTGTGGAAATGTAACCAACAGCTGTCAGTTAATTTGACATAGCCTTGTTACTATGTTATTTTACTTACATATTTGTACAATGGTGCAATAAACGGTTACATGAAAATAATTCCTGAATTTGTTAAAAAAATACAAGATATACAGAAAACTATTATTGATACAATGCAGAATGTAAATAGGGCAAATAGATGATGCCACTGAAATGGCAGAATAAAACCCCTCCAAAATGCTCTTCTCCGTAAATACTATTTTATTTAAAGGGAAGGCCAGCTTTTATCAGATTTTAGGAGGAAATTGGAGTGGGTTTTTTAAAAGATTTTATTTATTTTTAGAGAGAGGGAAGGAGAAAGAGAGGGACAGAAACATAAATGTATGGTTGTCTCTCGCATGCCCCCTACTGGGGACCTGGCCCACAACTGGAGCATGTACCTGCACTGGGAATCGAACTGGTGACCCTTTGGTTTGCTGGCCCACACTCAATCTCCTGAGCCACATCAGTCTGGGAAATTTAAAAAAAAAAATTTTTTTTAAGCTGCCAAAATGTCTAAATCATTTCCCAAACCCTAAAATTCACACAAAGGCTTGCAATAATTTGTAGAGAATAGGAAGGAAGGCAGGAAGGAAGGCCTCTAATAAGACCAGCAAACTTACGACATTTTAACTTGTCCTAGTCCAATCCCTGTTCACTAGCTCTGTGGCAATATTGTAAACAACATGACTGTGGTGAAAACCAATAGGTTGGCAGTCCTGTAGTGAGAACTGGGCTACAGCTCCTTTAAAATCTCATTCTCTTAGGATTACCATTTGATTTGTCTGATGTTTCCCTGGAAGATTCCACTTTGAGGTCTGTCTGCATGCTGAGTGTGCAATGTCTTTCCCCCAAAGAACTGAAGAATACTAACTGGGCAAATATTTTACTAACCAAAATGCTTAAAAGAAAGAAGTTTGGATGTTCATGGGAGCTTTGAAAAGCCAGACACATTCCTACAAATCTAAAAGATAGTATGCATGTGTACGTCTGTGAATATGCCCAGGAAAGAATTTAGAAAGCCTTAAGCTCTCACTTCTACCTGGGCTTAAGCTAGAAGAGAAGGCAAAGTTGTTAAGTACCTGGATGAATACTAAAGGCAAGAACCAACATACACATAATAGAGTAATAACTGAGAGACCTTGTCTGTAGGCACTGATGAAATCACTACTTGTTCAATCACTAGTCTAACACCAAACCAAGTATACACTACAGTGGGCACACATGAAAACAAGAGGGATTATTCAATTGTTCACAAGCTCACTAAATAAACAAGCAACAACTAGTAAACAACTGGCAACAGAGATTTAGGGGAGGGGAAAATCTAATTTCCAGAGTTACCACACTACATTACCTAAAATGTTGTTTCAACGAAAAATATGAGACATGGAAAGTAATAAATACGGCCCTTATACAGAACATAAGTAATTCAAAAACTACTGTCCATACGTACTGGAGATCTTAGACTTGCTAAACAAATCCTTTATGGCAGCATATTTTAAATGTGTTCTAAGGCTAAAAAAAATGCTATGATTAAAGAACCAAAAGTATGAGAATGATTTCTCACCATGTACATATCATCAATAATATTTTATAAGAAAATCAAAAAACATTCCAGAGTCAAATAGAATTAAAATAAATCACCAAAAAAGCTCAAAAGCAGATATAAGCATCGAGAATAACCAAATTTGAATATAGAGCAACTGAGATAATTCATTTTGAACAGAAATAAAAACAAAAATGAACAGAGTCTGAGGCTCTATGAGACAACATTGAAAGAGAAGAGAAAGTGACAAAGGAATGAAGAAACAACGGCTGAAAACATCTCAGATTTTATTTAAAAACACCAGGAAAAAATATTAATTTATACATCCAAAAAGCTCAACAAAATCTACATAGGATAAACTCGAAGCAATCCACAGTAAGAAACATCACACCAAAGTGTTAAAAACAGGAGAGATGTAACTCAAAATGCACAAGGGATCCTCAATATTTATAGCTGACTTCTAATTAGAAACCAGGGCTGCATGTAATGAGATGACATTTCAAAGTGCTCTAACATAGCTAAAACATACAACAGAAATACAAAATCTTTTTTATCCAACATTTTTTTCTTTAACGCTAAGGAAAAGGGCAATAGAACCTCTCACAAAATCTCAGCTTTTCCCAGTTATTGGCAATAAATTGAATAATAAGAAACTAGCCATAAACAGTCCTTCAAAATTAAGTTATTTTTATTGTCAGCCTCAGTGTAAATACAATCTTGTGATACCTGCTATTTGTATCACATTTAACATTTGTAAAAATTTACAAAAAAG
This sequence comes from Trachops cirrhosus, assembly GCA_028533065.1. NCBI lineage: Eukaryota > Metazoa > Chordata > Mammalia > Chiroptera > Phyllostomidae > Trachops > Trachops cirrhosus. Next base: position 331,830 of record JAPYXV010000017.1, on the reverse strand, counting down.
CAAATAAAATAGTGTAAGTAAGATTACAATGATGTACTGGGTTTGGCAAAAGTAGATTTATAGTAGTGAGTACACGAAACAGGTTATTCTTGTATTATTATTTACTAATTATTGTATTATTTTCCATACAAACAACTGTAATACCACTTTTGCCCCATCCTGTGTATTAAATGCTAAATTATAAAAGTGTGTTATTGTTGAACTTTAACCCTATACATAAAACCAAAATATATCTTTACATATGAAAATATGTTTTTTACAAATGTATAAAGTTACTCTGTACTCTAAAATAAACAACTTAATTATGTATATCTGTCCATTATACTCCTCCATCCTGAGTTAAAATTTCTCACTAGACACAGTCTTAGATAATTCATTTCACACAAAAAGTAACATGACTAGCCACTAATAAAAGCTTAAGGATGAAAGCAACTTTCATACCTATAAGACCCCCTGGAGCAGCATATTGAAGATCATTGTGTTCTGCAAAAAGTGATACAATTTTGGAAAAGATTGGTTTACACATAAGTTTTCCTTCGCTATCTTTGGAAACAATACCAGGTCTGACTTCTATCTCCTGGCCCACCTGAAACATATAAGTGAGTAATTAAAATATTTGGAACAACACAATTACCATTTGTGGGTAAATAATCCTTATTGGTAGATTGTTAAACTAAAAAGACACTCCTATTTGGGAGAATAATTTCAAATATTCCTTTAAAAAGAATAAAAATTAAAAAATGTATAAGACAATTATAAAATAACAACCACTCAATTATTAAGCAATCACCTATAAGAAATATACAATTTAAATAAGACATTTAAAATATAAAATAGTAAACTAAATATATACATATACACACACTGTACAGCAAAGTACTTAATTTTTGCTTTTTTTCTTTATTGTTCCTGTAAAAAAGAGTTTAAAATTCAGTTTACCTTTAATACTCCTTTTAAAATACTACCACCTGCCACACCACCTTTCAGGTCATCAACCTCACAGCCAGGTTTATTGACATCAAAGGACCTAATAACTGGGTAAAGAGTAGGAAAAGGAAGAAACAATAAAGCTCTTCCTGTTATTTTAATTAAAAGAAAGTTATTCAAATGACATATTCTTCAAGAGTAGCCACTTGAGATCTACACTTCAGACTTGAATTTTGGGGAAAGTATTATTTCTATGTTCTTATAGTCATGTTTTTAAGGGAAAAATGAAAATAGTTACCAGTAAGTGACATGGTTACATTTTACTGATAATATGGAATACAATGTAACTATTATAAAGAATATAAACATGTATGAATATAATTATGTGAAGGTATGACTGTTCTGGGCCAAACTATTCATTCCCTATTCATTCTTAGTCTTAACTAGTATACACAGATACTTCAGAATGAGACAATTTGAAGACTGGGCCTTTAGGGGTTAATTAAGGTCAACTGAGACCAATGGGTGGGCCCTACTTGACTGACTAGTATGTTTCCAACAGGAAATTTGGACACACCAAAAGATAACAGGACTGCACAAACACACACAAAGAAGAAAGATTATGTGATGACAAAGCATTGTGTTCTTGGCTACCTACAAGCCAAAGAGAGGTCTCAGAAGAAACCAAATCTGCCAGACTTCCAGTCAAGATGAGGTATAGCCAAACATGGCTTCCCTTCTCACACAACCACATCAAAAAATACAACTTAACTATAGAACAACAATCACTCAGAACCATCAGGTATTATATTGAATGGAAGTCCAATAACTACGGAATTAAAGAAACCACATCCACCAAGACTGGTTGCAGAGACAGACATGCAGTGACATTGAATGGGCTGGTTCCACATCCAGGTGTGGTAGATAAGGGTTTGAGAAGGATATGTTGGGAGCAAAGGGCCCCAGCCTCACACCAGGCTCCCTAGCCCAGAGTTGCAGTGCTAGGCAGATAAACCCCATAACATCTAGCTGTAAAAACCAGCAGGGATTGAGTCAGTGGAAAAAACTGCTTGATTCCCAAGGAGTTACTCTCAAAGAACCCAATCACAGACTCAGCTATTCAGACTCTGGGGCCAGCACAGGACAGCAGCTTAAAAGGTACCAGTAGCATAGGGGGAGGAACTGAGGTATCTGGCATCAAGGTGAGAGCTGGGGGACAGCCTTCTCCTAGACAGGAAGGCAGGTAGAGGTCATTGTTCCTTTTCAGAACCCTCCTCCCAAAGAGCCACAGAGCCACAGATCCAGCAGGTGGGTGCCATATCTGAGAGTCCATCAACCCGGCTAACACTGTTTGAACCAGGGATTCCCTGAGGCTCTACCCCACCCAACTTTACAGGCCCACCCTGCTGTTAACAGCGGCTTTTCCATATGAACACCTGGTCTTGGCTCCTGTTCCACATCTTCCTAAATCTTGACAAATAAGCAACAGCTGCCTTCAGCAAGCCCCCAGTCCCCATACCTCTTGCTGAGGGGCCCCATGTATGATATTAGCAGCAGCCAGCCTAGGGTCACAGCTGGCTTCATCTGGGAATCTCCAAGCCCAGCACAAGTAGCAGCCACCTCAGATTGCTTTATAAAGCTCAGGCAGTGTGGCCCCAGGCAAAACACAGGTGGGGGCTGATCTTGGCTTGCACCACCCAGAAAACCCCAGGATCAACGTAAGCAGTAGACAGCTATAGACCATGATGGAGCACCACCACCCTGCCCCTGCAGGGGTGATTCTCCATGAGGGTAGAGGCTGATGATCAGAGGTCATGACCAGTCCTTACAGCTGAATGGCCTGGGTAAATTGCTCCCATTGACCTCCCAATAGTAACTAAGGCTCAACTACAAGAGAAAGTGTACTTAGCCCACACTGAGGGTGCACCTCGAGTACCCAGCTTGAATGACAGAGGAGGCTGTGCCCTGGACCCTGTAGGACACCTACTACATTTGGCCACACAACAGAGAGTCAGAACAGTTCTATCTAATACATAAAAACAAACATCAAAATGAGGAGACAAAGAAACATGGCCTAAATGAAAGAATAAACACTCCAGAAAAAGAGCTCAACAAAATGGAAATAAGCAATCTATCCATAAAACACTAGTTATAGGGAAGCTAAAGAAACTTTGTGTGGACCTCAACAGCATGAAAAGATCCAGTCAGAAACAAAGGATACACTAATTGACATAAAGAACAGTTTATAGGAATATAACAGTAAAGAGCGAATGAAGTTGAGGATCAAACCTATTATTTGGAACATAAGAAAACAAAAAAACAAATAGAACTAGAAATAAAAATGAATCCAAGAAAACCGAGGGTAGTGTAAGTGTTCCAACAGACACTAGCAAAACAAAAACAGGAGAAACCTGAAATCTCTTTGAAACAATAATGAAAGAAAATTTCCCTAATTTGGTGAAGGAAATAGACATGCAAGTCCAGGAAGGACAGAGAGTCTAAAATAAGATGGATGCAAAGAGACCCACTCCAAGATATATCATAATTAAAATGCAAAAGGTTCAAGATAAAAGGAAGAATCTTAAAAGTAGCAACAGAGAAGTTAGTTACCTACAGGGGAGCTCCCATAAGACCATCTGCTGATTTCTCAAACGAAACTTTGCAGGCTAGAAGGAATTGGCAAGACATATTCAAAGTCATGAAAAGTGGGGAACTACAGCCAAGACTGCTCTACCCACCAAAGCTATCATTTAGAATCAGAGGGAGGGGGCCAAGATGGAGGCACTGGAAGAACTCCTTCGCTTCTTTACACAACCAAAAGAAGGAAAACAACCAATTTAAAAACAAAGAACAACCATAACTGCTCAAAAAACATCTGCATATAATTCCAACAACAGAAGAATTTAAGAAACATTCAATCAGAGGTAGGAGGGGCAGAGACTGGCAGTGGGCAGGAGAGGATGAAGCAAGACAGTGCCTGGAAGATGGAGGACCCCACAGGCAAGGAGGCAGCTGGAGGATCACACCCACATTCATGCAGAGAGAAGCCTGGGGGAGAGCTGGGGAGTGAGATGGACCTCAAAACCCTGGGTTTCAGCACGACAAACTAAAGACTCAAAAGCACAGATTGAGGAAAAGACTGTAGAGATTGTGGCTGCAGAAGAAACTCCCAGCCTCACAGAAGAGTATGTTAAAGAGACCCACAGGGTCCTAAAATGAGCACAAACACATCCACCTGCAAACCAGCATGTAAAGGCCACAAACTGCTTGTGGGAAACATGAAAGTGATGGCAAGTGGGACAAGAACAGAGCAAGTGGCATTGTTCCTTTGTTGACCCCTCCCTCATAGCACCACAGTATAGCAAAAAGGGTTGCCCATACCTAGCAAATACCTAAGGCTCTGCCCCTTACAAGTACCAGGTACACTGAGACAAAGAAATATTGCCCAAATGAACAGGTCAAAACTCCACAAAAAGAACTAAGCAATGAGGAGATAGTCAACCTATCAGAGGCAGGGTTCAAACCACTGGTAATCAGGATGTTACAGAATGGGCTGAGTGTGGTCACAAAATGAAGAGAGAAATGAAGGTTACAAAAAGTGAAATAAGGAAAATATACAGGAAACCAACAGTGAAGGGAAGGAAACTGGGACTCAAATCAACAATTTGGAACAAAAGGAAAAAAATAAGTATCCAACTGGAAAAGGATGAAGAAAGAAGAATGCAAAAAAATTAGGAAGGCTTAGGAACCTCTGGGACACCTTTAAATGTTCCAATATCTGAATCATAGGGGTACCAGAAGAATAGGAATAGCAAAAATTACAAACTTAACAACTATCAACAACTGAACCTAAAAAAAAAAAACCCTAAAACAAAACAAAAACAAAGTAAGCAAACAACCAGAACAGGAACAGAATCACAGAAATGGAGATCACATAGAGGGTTAGCAGTGGGTAAGCAGAGGGTGGAGAATGGGGGAAAGGGTATAGGGAATAAGTCAAATAAATGGCAGGTAGAAAATAGACAGGGGGAGGTTAAGAATAGTACAGGAAATACAGAAACCAAAGAACTTATATGTATGACCCATGGACATGAACTAAGGTGGGGGGTGAATGCAGGTGGGAAGGTGTATGCAGGGGAAGAGGTACAAAAGGGGGAAAATGGGACAACTGTAATAGCATAATGAATTAATTATATCCTTAAAAAGTTAACATTCATATTTTATTCACTATTCTGTTACTCATTCAATCTCACACTGCCAAAATAACCTTGGAATTAATCTATATCAATATAATATAATTGCTTTCTTTTTACCCCACTAAGTTCAAGTGACAAGTTGCCCTTGGTTTCCATAACTCATTCCCTATTTTAAAATTCAAAGAGGTATATGAAGATTGTATATATTATCACCTCTATGCAAATACAAATTAATAATATACACCTCTATAAGCATCAACAATGTGGAAAGATTGAGTTATTAACTAAAAGTTTACAGGTTAAAAACTTACCAATAAGTCGGGGTTCTGATATAAAGTCTCTTACAGGTACTGGAATTTTCTTTACAATATACTCACAGACAACTTCAATATTATATTTTAGCTGAGCAGAAATTGGGATAATAGGCGCTCCTTCTGCTACTGTACCTATATGACAAAATTGAGAATAATCAAAATTCTACAAATTGTTCTGCACATCTACATAAAATAATTGCTAATATTTAAAAAGCAACATACAAAAGTGTTCATTCTGTTTAGAAAGACTGTAATATTTTGTTTTTCTTTCTAAATCTGAACTCTGTGAGGTTATATTAATACCCATAATAAAAGAAAGGAACAAATACTTGTGCTACTGGGAAAGAGTTAGCTTAAAAGACTTCCATTAAAATGTAGTTTAGGCCCAGATATATAGTAAGCATGTCAACAGAAAATTACAGACCCATTGCTAATCAGACATTGCTGGCACACACCATTTGCTGCTTATTAATTATGTGTCAAATAAGCTGATAAATGAAATCAACCAAATAAGAGAAAAAAATTTACAGCTATGCTTTTTCTTTTCTATACATGTGCCCAATATAGCCAGTATGTGTTCTAACAACTAAAAAAGAGAAGAAATCAAAAAATATGCACAATGTTTTTCCCAAAATAAAAATAGCATTTTTTACAGAAAGGAACACTATACAGATTAAAGAACTCATTGTCAGTTTCAGTTCTGGGAATAGGCAGTCATTGAGAAGAAAATACGTCAGAATAATTAGACAGCAAACCAACAAAAAAGGTGCTTCATTTATTTCACTATGCCTGGGAAAGTTTTAAAAATATCTATTAGGTGCTCCATTTGGCAGTATATATACTAGACCTGAAATAACAGAGAAGCATTCCTTCTATACAAGGATGACAGACATACTTGTAAAATTTCCCATGCTACTATCACACAAAGATGTTTTATGTATATGTATGTATATGTATTTTTATGCAATGTATTTACATTTGGCAAAAAAAATAATTGATAACATTTATCAAATATAATTTTTCTAGGTAAAATATACCTTCAGCACACCAAATTCAAAAACAAATTTCATTTTTATTAGATGCCTAAAAGAACAAAGTTATTAAGTAGTTTTACAACTTATATTATTTACTATTTTTGATGATTACATTAAAATATCTGGATTAAATGCCTCTAAAAGTGATTCATATTTTATTAAATACTACAGCTTACCTTGTACAAATGCAAGGATTTGTTCATATTGTTCTTTAGCCTGACTTTCTTTCACCAAATCAATTTTATTTTGTAGAATCAAAATATGTTTCAGTTTCATAATTTCTATGGCAGCCAGGTGTTCAGAAGTTTGAGGTTGAGGACAAGATTCATTACCAGCTAAATTGATAATAAAGGATAAAAAGAAATCAAGTAAAATGAGTAATAAAAACTAGCTCACACCTAAATAAATAGACTTTTGGATATTTTACTCAAAGCAAGTTCCTGGACACCACTGTCTTTGTATGCCTTTGTTTAAACTTGATGACTGACTTCCCTGGATTCTCCCAGGCTTTTAACTACTATTTGTAGCCTTAAGCACAATGTTTAGAGTCAAGAAATTTGGGCTGTCTTGAGTCTACTCATAGCTTTTCCTCATGCATAACATGTACCCTTCTCGTTCTATTCACTCTGTAGGATATGCCAGCCCTGTCTAGCTTCAAAATATTTCAGATGCAACAGTGCTTTATATAATCTATAAATTATAATTACTAAAACCTAACAGTGTAGATAACCACAAATATGGACTCCAATGATCTCCAACTTCAGCTACTAAAATCCTTTTGAATCCTTCCCTTTAAAGTGGAATAGATGTAATTGTTAATACCAAAGTATTGCAGTAATTGTTAATACCAAAGTATTGCAAAAGTGGTAAGATGTCATTTCTCAAGTTAAGTTCCAGAGACTCTGGCTTCCAACTTGAAAGCAGTCTGTCTCTCTCAAAATGTCATGTCATAAGAACATCTTGTCCTGTTAAGGACAAGCCCATATGAGTGGGAATCAAGGTTTGAGTGAACTCACACATCCCATGTAGCAATATTTTTGCTGATACATATCTAGGCCATGGGAAATAAAGGAAAACATAAACAAATGAGACTATATCAAACTAAAAAGCTTCTACATGGCTAAAGAAACCATCATCAAAATAAAAAGAAATCATCTGTATGAGAGAACATATTTGCCAATACACTGGAAAAGAGTTTGGCCTCCAACACACATAAAGAACTCATAAGATGCAACACCAGGAAGACAAAAAAACTTAATTAAAAATGGGCAAAGGACCAGAATAGACACTTCTCCAAGGAGGACATACAGATGTCCAAAGATATATCAAGAGATGCTCAGCATCACTAGCAACCAGAGAGATGCAAATTAAAACCACCATAAGATACAAATTAAAACCACGATGAATGAGGAAAGGACCTGAACAGACACTTCTCCAATGAGGACATACAGAGGGCCCAGAGACATATGAAAGGATGCTCAGCATCACTAGCCATCACAGAGATGCAAGTTAAAACTACAGTTAGATGCCACTTCACACTTGTCAGAATGGCCACCGTAAAAAATCAAACAAGTGCTGCTGAGAATATGCAGAAAAGGGAACCCTAGTACACTGTTGGTGGGAATGCCTACTGGTGCAGCCACTGTGGAAAACAGTATGGAACTGCCTCAAGAAAACTAAAATGGAACGCCTTTGACTCAGCAATACAACTGTCATACACTAAGGATCCTGAAACACCAATCCAAAAGAACCTATGCACCCCAAAATTCATAGCAGCACAATTTACAATAGCCAAGTGCTGGAAGGAACCTAAGTGCTCATCAGTAAGTAAATGAGAATGGATCATAAAACTAGTACATTTACACAATGGAATTCTATGCAGCAGAAAGAAAGAAGGAGCTCCTACTCTTTGCAACAGCACGGATGGAACCGGAGAACATGATGCTAAGTGAAACAAGCCAAACAGTGAAAGAGAAATACCACTGATGTCACCTATAAGTGGAACCTAATCAACAGAACAAATAAGCAGGCAAAATAGGACCAGAGACATTGAAATACAGAACTGACAGTAATCAGAAAGGAGGGGCAGAGGGATAATAGGGGATAATGAGGAAGGGGGGGGCATCAAAGAACATATATGAAGGACACATGAACAAAGCCAAAGGGGGTGGGTTGAGGGTGGGAGGCAGGGATGGTGGGGGCCATGGTGGGGTGAAAATGGAGACAAATGTACCTGAATAACAATTAAAAAAAGGATGAAAAGAAAAAAAAACTGAAAAAAAGAAAACAATGAGGTATCACCTCAGAAGTGCCACAGTGTCCTTCATCAATAAATAACAAGGGCTGGCTAGGACGTGGCAAGAAGGGAGCCCTAATGCACTCTTGGCAGTAATGCCGATTGGGCAGCCACTGTGGAAAAAGGTAAGGAATTTTTCTCTAAAAACTAAAAATGAAACTGCCTTTAACCAAGCGATTCCACTCCTGGGATTATATTTAAAGAATCCTGCATCAACAACTCAAAAGAACTTAAGCACATAATGTTCATAGTAGTGTTATTTACAACAGCTAAGTGCTGCAAACAATGTTAAGTGCCCAACAATAAATGAGCGTATCAAAAATCTATGGCACAGTTACAATGCAATGCTATACAGCAGAAAGAACTCCTAACTTTTGCGACAGCATGATGGAACTGGAGATTATTAAACTAATTGAAATAAGCCAGTCAGTGAAAG
>JAPYXV010000017.1:304886-322527 GCA_028533065.1 Trachops cirrhosus | reverse complement strand
AATAGAATAACGATGATTTTTTTTTTTTTTAAAAACACAAGTTCCCTAACCCCAGACTAGTCTTCACATAACTGCTGTCAGATTCCTGTAACCTGATACCTCCAGTCAAAGAAAACAAAACTCCTTAGCCACACAAATACTGATTAAATGTTAGTTATTCTAAGTTTCTAGGTTCTGATATACTTTGTTTTACAGTTATTTATTAACCAAAGGGAAGCGCACTATGTAAAAATAAATAAAAATAATCATTTTTTAGTATCTCAATGATTATTTTCCCCAATTTGTGATGTTCAGTACTCTTGTACCAAGTGACATGCTTCTTGAAAAGTACAGCCTGTGTACTGAGGCATTTGGCCTTGCTTAAAAAGCAGTATAGCAGTTGTTTTGGGCTTCTTAAATATAAATCATACAATCCTTACCGGACAGTCCTTATTCAGGGCATGACTGCCTACACAAGATTTGAGATGTGGCTGCCATGAGTCTTTGAATAAGATGCTGGCAAGCTGGAAAGACTAATCTGATTCATTTAATACTCCCATGATTTTAGAATGGGGGTCTGGGAACATGAGGGTTCAGTTATTTGGAGACTAAAATTTACCACATGATTAATCACTCACTTATGTGTAGATAATACAAACTAAATAAAACCTCTGAACACTGAAAATGTGACAGTAATCTCTGCCTTCACAGAGGACAACGAAAGCTACATGTTTGAAAACCTCCTGGACCCTGTCATATGCATCTCTTTCTTTAGCTGATTTTAATCTGCATCCCTTTTCTACAATAAATCATAACTGAGTATTCACAGTATTCAGCTTTCAGTGAGATGAGTGAGTCTAACAAATTATAAAAGTTAACGATGGTTTACAGAACTTGATGAACATGCAGCGGGGACATAGCCCTCTAACTTTACATTTGGCCCAAAACTCCATATAGCCTCCAATAACAAAATCTCTTTAACAACTTACATATGGAAGAAAACACAGCCCTAGCTTTAAAAACATCTCCATGGAGGATGACTGAAGCTTTTCAAATGAATGTTTGAGGCCTGTATCTAAAGACAATCATTATGTTGATATTGCTGTGGGCAGCCCAGAGATATTAAAAATGAACTACCCTCCCATAATTCTATATAATAATTGTAAATTGAAACAATATGTTATTGTTTTTGTTAGTGCATGAAAAATGCACAAGTGACATGAAAAATTTTGTTTTGCATAATACCATAAGAATTCTCAAAGTATCAGCCCCAGGTACACCTTGCTTACTGTTTCATAGACAGATGTGAACATTAACCTGTATTTATTTATTACCATGTAAGGCCAGTAGAAACCCTTTAAATATTTCATCTGAAATTGATTCTGCATTGATTTGTCAAACCAATTCTGATTATTATTTACCTATCAACAGAAGAGCTGCATCCATCACTGCTGCACCATTCAGCATAGTAGCCATCAAAATGTCATGGCCAGGACAGTCAACAAAGGAAACATGTCTAACAACCAAGATATAACAACCAGATTTGACATCAGTTAACACTTAAATACTCAAGTCACAGTATTAATAAAGTTAAACCACCTCAAAAATAATCTTGCTATGGCCATAAAGCTTGACGCTACCAGAATTCTGAAGTGAGATTACAAGTTGAAATTAAATGATTAAAGGTTATAAAGCAGATGAAAACTGGCTATAAGCAGTTGTAACTTACCTAAAGACAAGGCTCTAATAAGCTTAGGAAGACACCCAACCTAATTAAAGTTAAATATAAATTTTATAAAACATATGCTAATGAATTAGAGGACAGTGTTAATTTGCCTAATGTACATGCTCTTCATGCATTTTGCCCATTTTCTACTTCCATCTTTTTTTGATCATTTACTTTTAACTTGAATTTTTTAGTGTTCTTTATATATATTTAGTCTATTACTGGATATGTGATTTGAAAACAGTATCTGTAGGCCAGCTGCTTGTGTTTTGATCCTCTTAACAGATTTTTTTAAAAAGTTTACTTATTTTTAGAGAGAGGATAAAGGGAGAGAAACATCAATGTGTTGCTTCTCACACGCCCCCTACTGGGGACCTGGCCTACAACCCAGGCATGTGTCCCAACTGGAGTTGAACCAGCGACCTTTTTGGTCCATAGGCTGGCACTCCATCCAGTGAGCCACATCAGCCAGGGCAATCCTGTTAAGAGATCTTTAGCAATGCAATTATTTTTAATTTTGATGACCTGTAACTTTCCCATTTTTTGTAATTTACTGTTGTATAACATAATATATAAAAACACCTCAACAAGTTTTAGATCCTTCAATTTTATTGCCTGCATTTTTTCTACAAGTTATAGTTCTATTTGATTCTTTTAATGCTCAAATGTGTGTATATTTTGAGCATTCACTCAAAACATGAGAATCTGCACATCTGTATAGTAGCTGAGGTTTAAATAATTGGCCTTAAATTTACTTTATTATAGGTATATAAATGTACACTTAAAAAAGTTATTAACTATTGCAAACTAAATTTCTCTTTTTAAAATACTTTCGATTTTTGCAAACTAAATTTGTTAGTAAGAAGATGTTCTTCAAGGTTTCTTTTACATTTGACACATTTTGCCAAAAATGCATGTGCATCAAGCTTAGGTTTAAATTACTGTTTAAGATCTCCACTAAATAGTTCAACAATCAGAAGACAAAAAAGTATGTTTAACACAAAAACAATCACCTGACTAATTTGAAGTTCCCTTTGGTCCCTGGAATGTCTGTAGGAAACTCATCAGGCGTACTACTTCCACAGGATCTATAGCATTCTGGTCGAGAACAACTTACATCATCAAGTTTATAGATCTAAAAGTTTCAAATAGAAGACTGAATTTATCATCTGTATTTTTGACAATTAAAGTAATATAGTTTCTACTTCCACAGTACATTATGTACCTTGGCATTAGCATATCCAAGTTTGATTGTGATATTTCTTTCTAACTCATTTTTAAACCTGACAGTGTGAACTCCAGAAATAGCTTTGACAACTGTAGATTTTCCATGAGCAACATGACCAATTGTACCTACAAAAAATAAATAAAAAATAAAAATCAACGTGCATCCAATTTCACCAAGTATTTCACTATACTTAGAAAAACAAAAGCTACAACACATTGTAGATACTGTGCTTGTCACCAGAAGAACCTACTGTTCCCAATATCTAAAATATGTCATAAGCTTACCCTCCTACCCAATTAATTGCTTTTCAAATTTCCTCAGCCCTAGCTGAGTGGTTCACTTGGTTGTAGCATCATTCCCTACACCAAAAGATTGCAGGTTTCATCTCTGGTCTGGACATATTGTTTACAGGAATTAAAGCAAACTGCTATCAATTAATCACAGTAACTGCAGACAGCTCAAGCACTGAACAATCTTGCTCCAGATTGCTCCCACCTACTAACCCCCACCTCTGGAGAACCTGTCTTCATTAACTTACTGAAAATCATACCCTAAGGGAAGAATGTACACTGCCAGCCACAATTTGTGCTTTGTGCCAAGGAACTGGCAAGAATGTGCATACCCAAACTCTTCCTTGAAGTTGCTGCCTGCCAATCCCACCTACCCAATTAATTGCTTTTCAAATTTCCTCAGCCCTAGCTGAGTGGTTCACTTGATTGTAACATCAGTCCCTACACCAAAAGATTGCAGGTTTCATCCCTGGTCTGGGCACATGTAGGAGGCAACTGATGGATGATTCTCTTTCACACTGATGTCTCTTTCAAATGAATAAATACTCCTCAAGTAAGGAATTTAAAAAAATGCTAAAATCTCTCCCAAGCCCTAACCAGGGAGAAAAGGAGCTTTCAGAGCATGGGCTCACCCTTCTCCATCTGTTGACCAAAAAAAGTTTTTCCTCTGCTTTACAGTTTCATCTATTGGTTCAAGTTGCACTGGCCAGAAGGCCTTGCCTTAGGCCTCTGTAACTAATGATGATGTCATTTTTTCCTTTCATTTATCATCCTCTATGCAAAAGTTTTTCTGAAACATAACTTCAGAGAACTTGCTATGAACCTAACCACCTTGTACAAAAACTGTATTTATGTCACCCCCAAACTAAGCAGGTCACCTAAGTAAACTTAGGAAGTTACTAAAATTTTCATTAACTACTATGGTAAGCATACATTCCAGGAAATAACTGGGCCTTCAGACAACTACCTGCAAAACCAACCAATAAAGACAAAAGAACAGGCTCAAACAGATCAAGGATTAGGCATGAAAAATATAACCGACTAGTGTGCATATGCCAACTTGATGCTGGCCTTTATATACTATGCCAAAACATTCATCATAAGGATGCTTTCTAGAACAAAAATATAGAAGCTTACATGCTGAAATAAATTTCACTTTGTGGGGTGGCCACTCTCAATGTAAGGTCCTGCTAACAAAGAAATGAACCCAAGCCTTGACTGGTCTGGCTCAGTGGGTGGGGCATGTTTCCACAAACCAAAAGATCAAAGGTTGGATTTTTGCCAGGGCACAAGCCTGGATTGTGAGTCAATTCCGCAGCTGGGGGTATGTGAGGGCCAACCAGTGGATGTTTCTCTTTCATATCAGTTTTTGTCTCCCTTTCTTTCTCTCGCTCTTCCACTTTTTGTAATGATAAATAAATCGTTTTTAAAAAGCGAACCCATGTTTAGTTACATAACATATTATTCAACTTGCTGTTAGTCTCCAAAAAAACTTACATGCCCTTAAAATAAACACTAACTAAAATATACAGAAAATTTTGTACACTAAGGAAATTTACAGTATTTTGACTGAGGTAAATTATGTATGTATATCCAATACAAAAAAAAAGGAAATCCATAAAAATGACAAAAACCTTTAATTACAGCAAATAAATATACTTCAAAAACTTGTATATGATTTACAATTTTTTCACAACTTAGGTTCTGCTGTTTGAAGAGACCCTAAAACTCACAAAGATGCCAATTATGAAAAATATTTCCTTAGTAAAAGCTTACATATGAAGAATTTTACAAACCTTGTTTTTAAATTAATTCTGTGCATGTACACCTGAAACTAAAACAAAATACTGAATATGACTGTAAATGAACAATAAAAATAATCCTGTGCAACAAACATTTTCACCTCTTTCTTCTATTTCTGCTACCTGTGCACACAGCATAGTGCCTTTTAAAGTAGCTATGCATTTGCATCACACATACTCTGTAAAACAAGAATGGAACACATTGTTTCCTAAAAAAATCCAGCAGGAGCTTAACAGCATTCAAATTTATTCATTATATATCTGTCCTCCTATATTCTGTTTTACAGCACAAGAAATTAAAATTCATTGTCCAAGAGCAGACAAGTCAAGCTAACAGAACTGTAATTCTACTCTATGAAACCACTTATTCTTACCTATGTTAATTGTGGCTTGTCTGCTGATAACTTCTTGTGAGAGTGGAGTCAACTTGGTAACATCCTGAAATAAAATATTTTAAAACTAGAGCAGGTAAAATAAACTAGAATTTTATCTTCATACTTACTATATTTACTGTTGCCCACCATCTAGTCAGTTGTTCAATTCTTGGCAAAAAACACGTTTTGTGTATAAGCAGTCTTCATATTCCAGAGAAGAGCTAACCAGTGCTAAAGACTCTTTATATTTGCAAAAGAGATGATTATCACCTCTTCCATCCCCATTTACTGTAAGTGGGAGAACTTCAAGTTCTAGGCTAACTGCTGGCAAACACAAGGCCGGGGCCTAATCCAGCCCTGGACCTTGTTTTATCTGGCAGCACAGAGCTCCTGGGCCCTAATTAGTGGGCCCTAGTTACGTAGTTACATTTATAGAGTCCTAAAATGGCATTTGACTCTTGGAAAACAACCGCGAGGCTGAGGTGGCCCTCAGTGAAAATGAGTCTAAATCCCCACGTCTAGGCCCCAAATTTTAGCGTTAGGACCCTGGAGAGTTTATAACAGTTCCTTCCCGGATCTTTAACGGTAGAAACCTTAGTATGTTTAACATATGCTTCTCCGAAACCTTCACAGGCAGACCTTAAGGACATTTAATACCATCAACTTTCCAAAGAATCATCTCCTAGTGGCAAGTTCTAAGATTTTACATCCCCACACCAAACTCGCAAACGTACCCACGTGTACATTGTATAGGGAAGGCTGTTCAGGTAGCTCCGCTCCCAGACAAGCCCACGCTGCTGACAGCGCTGCCGCGGTCTGGTGTCAACACCTCCCGGGAGAGCCTTCAACCCTCATTCCCCAGTTGTTTTTCTACAGCAAAACCTTACCAAGGTGGCAAGATCCTGACGAGAAAGATGCGGCTGTCCCAAAGTCACACTAGTCTCACCACCCGCCATTTTGTCCAAAGGGGAAGGCAGTCGCCTTGGCTACTGCCTGACCCTAAGCAGGCTCCGTAGTGCAGACGAGAAGGGTAGCGCAAAAAGATGGAAAGGAAGATGACCTGGGCAGCGAGGCATCACTGCTAACTTCTTTAATGCTATCCTGCAGACTGACTTCAGAACAGAAGGCACAGATGTATTGGTTGTTTGTGAAGGCAGTAAGAGGGCAGCCCCAGGAAAGGCCCCTTGCTAAATGGGTGATATAACTGAGCAAGGAATGGACAAACTATATCCTTTTTCCGTGTGAGTGGTGAGAAGCCGGGAGTTTTATTTGGAGTATTGATATTATAACGAAGAGGGAGGTATGTTCTTCACTGATTTCCGTACTTAAATAAGGAGACTCCAGCGGCTGGCTAGCCCACGTGTGACCAGACGTTGGCCACAAGAAGGCTACACGCAGAACTGGTCACGCTGAATGGTAGGGCTGCTTAATGTTAGGGTGACGTATGGTGTGAAGGAGTTCACAAAGAGGTTAAAGTGTAGCCCTGATTTGTGTGGCTCACTAGATTAAGTACCGGTCTGGGAACCGAATAGTCTGTAGTTCAAGTCCCAGTCAAGGGCACCTGCTAAAAGCCAGAAAGATTAGTTGATTGGTTTAAGTGTACTGAAAGGTGTCAAGATGAATGATTGGGGGCCCTCGCACCTACCACTAAAGATAATTGAAAAGGAAAGAAAGTCCTCCCCTCCTTATTCCTGTAAGAACCTTGGGTTTGAACAAGAATGGGAGATAGTCTTTGACAGAGCAGTTCACCAATCTGGGTTGTGTGGCACCTGAATAAAACGATTCTTTAAAAAAATTTTTTTTAGATTTTTTTTTTATTTTTAGAAAGACAACAGACTGAGAAACGTCAGTCAATTTTCTCTGTCACAGCCCTGACTGGGGACCTGGCCCTCAACCCAGACCTGTGCCCTAACTGGGAATTGAACAGGTGACCTGTCTTTTTGTGGGCAGGCACTTAATTCACTGAACCACACCAGCCAGGGCAAAACCTGTTTTACACCAGCATCTGCCTCATGAATTTACCTTTCATTGTGGTAAGCAGCTGAACCTGCTGTTGTTTGGTAACAGTAGGGCAGATACAATGCTGCCTGAGAGTTATGTCGGGGTGGAGTTATTCTGTATTCTAAGGGTAGCCTTATCACCAGTAGTCACTGTGGTTGGCAGCCATTGAGATAGTGAATTTACCATATTCAAGGAGGTGGCGTTAACTCCATAACAGGATCCTGCCATTTGGATGCCATCCATGTATGGAGTGATTACCCTACCTTTTGAGGAATGCTTTATTAACATTGGGATATTGGACTTTGCTCAGGCAGCTGGGTTCAACTCCACATGGATGGTAAATGTGACACATATAACCATTTCCTCAAGTGAGGCTTGACTAATTGATGTTCTCCAACCTTAGCTAGCCTTACCAGAGTTCCCTCTGTGTCTGTTCATACAAAACATGTACCTCTGTCACCTCAATTGCTAAACTCACCCTGTAACTTTTTCACTTCAGTAATTGGGTTGCTAACCTTTCCCCCTGCCTTTTATGTCTGCAGCAGCCCTGGTTTATTAAAAAGCCTAGTAGCAGGAGGGTAGCCATTCTTAGAAGGGAAGAAATAGTCCCTTTTAAGCCAAGCATGAAGCTGTTAGGGACATTAACAATGAAGAAGAGATAGAGGATTATGGTACCATTTTAAAACAGAGGAAGCCCAGCATGGGTTAGAGAAGATCCCCAGTAACCTTGGTATATCAGATGGGTCAGCCAGACCGAGACAGCATCCTTGGTGCCAGTCTGTTAGCCTTCTCTAGGAAGATCATAAGTTGTCTGGGCGTGAGAGGAGACACAAGTTGAAGGGAATATTAACAAATGTTTAGTCAAGCACAACATTACTTTCCTGTTGTGGAGTTTCCTTTAAAATTATGACCCAATTCATTTCATATCTGATTTATTTACTTCTAAACACATTTCATCTTGGCAAAAGGATATGTGGCATGCTTGACGCCAACAAAATCTCACCCTATCAGCTGAATTGGGGCATATTTGGTTAGCAAAAGTATATGTTGCCCTGTAACATACCCTTATTTGAAGCTAAAATGTTTCTGATTTAAAACCGGACATGGGTGAATAGATATTCCTACAGAAGGTTTACTCCAACGGAAATAAACCTTTAAGTTGGATATAGTTAAGAACACATAGAGTAGCTCCACTAATTTCCTTTTTAGATTGCTTATTGATAGTTTGTAGAAATGCATCAGACTTTGTATTCTGTTTTTCTCCATTTATTAATTTTAAAAGGGCTTTTCTATGGTGTGTGTAGTTATTGCTTTTTTAAATATAAGAGCATATATCATCTGCTAACATAATTGTATTTTTTTCTTCCCAATTTGGGTTTTTCCCCTCTTTCTTTATCTTGCCTATTTTCTCTGGCTGGAAATGCGTTACTACAATATTGAATGGAAATGGCAAAACAGGGATTCTTGCCTTGTTCCTAATCTTAAATTTAAAAAATTCAGACTTTTTTCATTGAGCATGAATTTTTCATAAATGGCTTTTCTTAATGGTGAGTTAGTTTTTTTCTATTTGTTGTTTGTTGAGAGTATTATCATGAAGTATGTTTGTAAAATGTTCTTTCTGGCCCTGGTTGGTGTGCCTCAGTGAATTGAGTGCTGGCCTGTAAACCAAGGGTCCATTGGTTCAATTCCCAGTCAGGGCACAAGCCTGGGTTGTGAGCCAGGTCCCCAGTTAGGGGTATGCAAGAGGCAACCACACATGGCTGTTTCCATCTCTTTCTCCCTCCCTTCCCCTCTCTCCAAAAGTAAAGAGATAAAATCTTAAAATAAAATGTTCTTTCTGGAGAGAAGATGGCAGCAAAATTGGTGGAAGCTGAGCTTACTTGCTCTTGCTCGCAACTTGGATTCTCGGCTGATCTTCAGACAAATAACCTGAACAATTCATGGACTGTTAGCTCATAAGTTTGAAAACTTTGGAGTACAGAAGACACCTCACGATGAGAGGTAAGGATATTTTATAGGTTGAAGGGGAATACTCTATGCATGGCACCTGCAGCCATGGAGAGACTAGTCAGAAATTGCAGCTTTGCAGCTCCTTTGCCTTTAGGGCAGGTTACCCCAATACATAGGCTTGGATGACTTGGCAGGATATATGAAGTTGGGGAAATCCAGGCTCCCCACACAGAGCAAGCAGCACGTCCATAGCTGCAGTGCCAAATAGCAACCAGGGGAATGTCGGAGAGAGAGAGGGACTCTATATCCTAAAAGAATCAAGGGCAGCACTGGTATGGTCAGAGGGCAGCTCCTGGGTTGGGAAGAGGCAAGCTGATGCCTTCAGTGACTGTGAGACACAGCACTTTGGAGAGGCGGTGTGAGTGCAGAATCAGGCAGTGACTCAGTACTGTGGTGGGTGTGCCACAGAGAGACTTTTTAAAAAGGGAAAACAAAGTGTGCTGGCAGGGACAAGATTGCAAGTACAGCTTGTTCCCACTGAATATAGCTGGGCAGAGAGCTCAGATAGTTACGTTGCAGATTGGACCTGTGGGGGTGCACAGATACTGTTAATGATAAAAGCACCTTTCCCCAGCATCTGTCACTGTGGATTCTTTGTCTCCTGCCAGGTCTTAGGAATTATGGCTCTCAGTTTTATCAAACTCAGTGCCAGAGTCTGATAAAAAGAAATGAACTATTCAAAAGTTATACACGTTAGGTTGGAGTCGCTCAAGAAACCAGATGGATGCAGTGAGCCAAGGAGCAGGGTGTGTTGGCAGGGAATAAGAAGGGAAAGTGGAGCCAACCAAGGGAGGTTGGTAAGCCAACCAAAGGAGTTTAAAACTCATGGGGGAAAGTGGGGCTAACCTAGGGAGGTTGGGAAGCCAACCAAAGGCGGTTAAGTCTCACTCAGTTGTTTCTAGGGCAGGGTTTTTAAGCACAAACACCTATGAAGGGTAACTGGTCAAGGTGTCAAAGTCTGATTGGCTGGAGCTGGTTGCTGGGTGCCATTTCTGCTGACCATTATTCTTAAAACATCTTAATACATCTGTCCGGCTCAAGTTAAAGCTGCATCCTGTTATACCAGATAGGCCAATCCTAGATCCCAATCTTAGCCAAGCATTTGTTTGTCCTTGGTAGGACTGGCAGGCAGTTTCCCATAGTGTAGTTTACTGCCTGGTGATTTTCCATTCCTCCTAGGCCTGCCTTGGTCTGTCAGTACAGGTTTAGAGTAATGGCAGAATGTCTCTGTTAAAATCTGAAAGTCCCTTAAAATACCCAAAATATAGTCCTTCCTTCCCAGCTTTGCCCAGTCAGTCTGTCAGTCCAGTCAGGGGTATCGTATCTCAGGAAAAAATAAAAGTCCGTAGCTTGGCTAGGCTCCCAGAAACTCCCAGTAATCTGTGCTCTGCTGGTAGGCCTTTATTGGTTCCCAGCACCATCAGCTGTGTTGCTGCAATCTCCAGTTCTTGATCCAAAACCACATGTCACCTCATGGCCCACCAGTAAAAATCCTTTCATCCCTTTTCTTCCCACATGGTCCTGCGTTGTCCGCATCCTGCATTGTCTCCTGAATTTTTTCAAAGAGAGAGCTCTGCATGGCTGCCACATCTTGCTTCCCTGCTTCCTAAGCTGAGTTGTGAAAGGAGCCCCATTCCCACCCCCAAAACCACATGGTTAGAAACAGCATGACTGCTCTCCTGGGTTTAAATGCAGGTACAAATCTTCTTCAGTAATTTCATTTCCTACACCTCCCACAGTTGGGTATACCTCCTGGCATTCCCACATATTTGCAGCCTTTTTTGGCTGCCATAGTAAGTCCTGGCTGGTGTGGCCTGGCAGTGTGGAACAAACCATCTCCAAGCTTTCATGCAGGCACCGGTAAGGGGAGCTGCCTCCAAGTTACAGTGTGGGTTAAAGTCTCACCCATCTCCCTAGCTAACCTGCTATTGATATGCAAAATTACTATTTACAATACTATTTACAAGAAATTGTAAAATTTCTGCAAATTTTAAGGGACTTATCTACATTGAGTTATTGTAATTACAATAGTAGTTTTTGCATATCAGGTATGAAGCTGGCCAGCTATTGATATGCAAAATAACTCAATGGCCCTGCTCCACATCTCCCACCCGCATGGCAGCCCACCAAGGCAGGTATCCTATATTTCTATTTCCTGACCACCTTGAGTTCTGGACCGAGTTCCAAATCCTTTGTTTGGGGGTACCTGGCTGTACTCCGTTACAGTTACATGGCAAGGGGATTTCTGGGCCTCAGCCTGGTGTGGCTAGTAGGCTAGGGTTGCACTGAGTGGAGGGTTTGGGACTATGTCTGCTACAGGGGCAATGGGCTGGAACTAGATGTGAAGGGGGACTCAAGAGTTGGAAAATTTTAGTTGAAGGTAATAGTTTAAGCCTATTGGGTAATGCATGTGGAAAGTTATTGTTTCAGGAACTGCAGGGACTATCTGCCCTGACTCCAGGAGATCACAGTGATTGACCTTTGTGCTCCACAAGAGACCATAAGCAATCAAGGGGGTATCTGAGCCATTGTTTCCAGGGAGAGACAAGGACCTCTGCAAGGACCTATTTTGAACTCTGTCAGGCAGTAAAATACTTTGATTCCTATGGTCCTATTCCACTGAGAACAGCAAGGCAGGGAAAACAGAAATCTGTGTACCAAGGGGTAATCAGGGCTCTTCCCAGCCTCAACTGGCACACAGAGCTACCGTGAGCACCAAACAGGAAAGAGCTGATTCTCTTAGAAAGATTGGCCCTGTCCTTGAAATGGATAAGTAGTTCACCAGAAACTGTACATTACTGGAAACAACCTGGGACAGATCAAAATGTGTTGATGGGGTGGGGGAGCACACATAATTTTCCTAGAAGACTGAACAGTGCTTCCCAGGGAAGACCCAGGGGTTCCACTTCTTGATTGCAATAGAAGTCTCCTCTAGAGATAGGAGAAGGTGATATGTACAGGGCTGCCAGAAGTTGGATGGCCCATTACTGGACCTTGAGCTGATAAAAAGCCAGAGGCAGATCCAGATGTAGAAGACAGAAGGCAAATACCAAATTCTACTGAGATGAAATCCACCTTCATCCTCAGAATCTTTGTTATTTTTCCTTTCATTTCCTTTCAACATTTCTTTTTCTTCAAGTATATTTCCACTAATTCACTATTTTTGTCTTTTGTTATTTTTTGTTTATATTTATATTTTTTCTTTTTTTATTTGGGCTTTGAAAGACTTTTTTAAAAAATTATTTGACTATTGTTCAAATATAGTTATCTGCATTTACCTCCCACTGCTCCCCCTTTTATTTTATTTTCATTTGAAATATCACATTGGACATTTCTTCTGTCTTATTTGATTTTGTCCTCTTCCTGTCCTTTCTTATTTTTGTTTAAATTTTCTTTTCCCTCTTTCTATGTCTTGTTCCAATTCCTACTCTTACTGTTTCTTCTACCTCAATCCTCTCAAAATAATTTTATTTAGTCAGCTCCTATTCTTTTTCCCTTTCTTATAATATTCTTATTTTCTCCCCATCTTTATTAATATGTTGCTTATTTAGCATAGATATTGCAGTTGTGGCTGTTTTTCTTCAATTTTCTTCTTATTCATTATTTTTTTATTTAAAAATCATTCGTGACTTTCCCCCATCTTACTACATTCTCTCTGCTTCCTGCCCTTGTTTATTTGAGTTCGGAATTTTATTTTATCTCTTAATCTGGATACAACCTTACTTTTATTATTTCACCTCCCTCTGTCTTCTCAAAATCATTTTTCTTGGTGGAACACATTTTATATTCTCTCTTCTCTTTCTGATAAAGAAAATACTGGCCGATATCTCTGATGAATATAGATGCTAAAAACCTCAACAAAATGTTGAAAATCTGGATCCATCGATGTGTTCAACAGATCAAACACCATGATCCAGTGGGATTTATCCCAGGGATGCAAGTATGGTATAGCATTCACAAATCAATAAACAATACATTGCATAAACAAAAAAATAAAAATTACATGATCATATCAACAGATGCTAAAAAATAAAACATTTGATAAAGTCCAGCACACTTTAGATAAAAACACTCAGCAAAGAGGGAATAGAGCATACCTCAGTGTAATAAAGGGTATAGATTAGAATCCTACTGTCAACATCATACATAATAGTGAAAAACTAAAAGCATTTCTTTTAAAATCAGGAGCAAGATAAGTGTGTCCATTTTCACTACTCTTACTCAATATGGTACTGGAAGTTCTAGCCATAGTGATTAGACAAGAAAAAGAAACAATGACATATAAGTTGGAAAGTGGGAAGTAAAACTATCATTATATGCAAATGACATGCTAATATACATAGAAAAGACTATAGTCTCCACTACTCCACCCAATAAGTGAGTTGGGCTAAATAATGAGATATAAAATCGATATTAAAAAATCAATGGCATTCTTGCATGCCAACAATGGAGCATCAGAAAGAGAAACTAAGAAAAAAAATCCCATTTACTATAGCAACAATAAAATAAAGTACCTATGAGTATATTTAATCAAGGAGGTAAAAGAGTTCTACTTAGAAAACAGAAAACACTTAAAGAAATTGTGGATGATGCAAATAAATAGAAGTGTATACCATGATCATTGATTGAAAGAAATAACAACCTTAAAATGTGCCTACTACCCAAAGCAATGTATATATTCAATGCAATTCCAATTAAAATATCAGTAGCATATTTCAAAGACATAGAACAAATATGTCAATAATTTATATGGAACCAAAAAAGGTCCCTGAACAGCCTCAGCAATTCAGAGAAAGAAGAACAAAGTAGACAAAGTATCAGGGCTCACAATACTTGATATTTAACTATACTACAAGACCACTATGACAAGATAGCCTGATACCTGCATAAAAATAGACACATAGATCTATTGGACAAAATAGAGACCCCAGAAATAAACCCATTTCTCTATTGTCAATTAATATTTGAGAAAGAGGGCATGAGCATACATTGGAGTAAAAACAGCCTCTTCAATAAACAGTGGCGGCAGAAGTGTACTGGTACATGCAAAAAAAAAAAATCAAAGTGGACCACCAACTTATCATGCATTAAATTCAAAATGGATAAAGGACTTATAAGTTGTGGTACCAAGAATCCCAGCAGAAAACAGGCAAAAAATTTCTCATATTCCAAATAAAAAATATTTTTGCCAATATATTTTCAGGAGCAGGGAAAATAAAGGAAATAATAAACAAACGGGACTATATAAAAATAAAAACTATGGCTAAAGAAACAATCATCAGAATGAAAAGGGAACCAAACGTATGGGAGAACATATTTGCCAGTGTTACATTAGAGAAGTGTTTGAACTCCAAAATAGTACAAAGAATTCTTTTGACTCGGCACCAGGAAGACAATCCAATTAGAAAATGGTCAAAGGACCTGAGTAGACACTTCACTAGGAAGGACATAACAGAAGGTCCATAGACATATGAAAAGATGCTCAACATCACTAGCCATCAGACAGATGCAGATTAAAACGAGGTAACATCTCATACCTGACAGAATGGCTATTATCAATAAATCAACAAATGACAAGTGCTGGTGAGGTTGTGGAGAAAGGGAACCCTAATGCATTGTTGGTAGGAATGCAGACTGGTGCAGCCACTGTGAAAAACAGAATTTCCTCAAAAAATTAAAAATGAAACTGCTTTATAACCCAGCAATTCCACTACTGGGTATATTTCCTAAGAATTCTGAAACACCAATTCAAAAGAACTTATGTATTTCAGTGTTCATAGCGTGCTATTTACAGTAGGCAAGTGTTGAAAAGAGTGTAAGTGCCCATTAGGAAATGAGTGGATTAAAAACTGGTACATTTACACAATAAAATATGCAGCAGAAAGAAAGTTCTACCTTTTGCAATAGCATTGATGGAACTGAAAATTATTATACTAAGTGAAATAAGCCAGTCCGTGAAATACAATTACCATATTACCTAACTTAAAACTGGAATGTAAGAAGCAAAATATACTAATGAGAAATAAAAAGATTTAAAAAAACCCCACCAGAGACATGTAAATTTGGAACAGACAGATTGCTATGGAAGGGAAGAAGGTAGAGGTATAATGGTGGAAAGAAGAGGAAGTGACTAGTCAAAAAATATGTATGAATAACTGAAGGAAAAGGACAATTGAGAGCTGTTGATTGTGGGCAAGGTGATTCAGCTGGTGGATGGGGGCAAAGGGATAAAAAGAAATTGGGGAAAATGTAATAATAAAAGTTAAATATTCTTTATTAATTGAGATGATATGGCTTTTTCATCCTTTTATTAACATCTTGTTTTATATTGATTAATTTGGGGGTCTTGAACCACCTGGTATTACATAAAATAAATTACACTCATTTGTGATGCATAATCCTTTTTCTTTTATATGCTACCAAATTTGGCTTGCTCTTATTTTATTTAGGATTTTTGCATCAGTATTTATTGGGGATAATTATTTCTTTCTTTTTCATTTGTTTTGCAGTGTCTTTGCATGGCTTGATATCTTATAATTATAATGTCTTTTGACTGAAGTAGGAAGTTTCTGCCTCATTCATTTTTGGGGGAAAATGGTGTTAGTTCTTTAAATGCTTAGCAGAATTTACTAGTTAAACTATAATATTAAAGGTTTTTCCTTGTCAGAATTTTGACTACTGATTTAATGTTTTTACTAGTTACAGATTAATTCAGATTTTTCTTTTTAAATTTGTGGTGGGTTTTGTGTTTCTAGTAACACAATAATTTGTCTATTTTATCTAGGTAACCCATTTTGTTGTCATAATTGTTTCTGGTTATCATAGTATTTTATTTATTTCTGTATTTATTTTTGCATATTCAACAGTGAGGTTCATACTCTCATTACTGATTGCTTTTCATTCATCCTTAAAGGTTTGGCAATTTTGCTACTTTTCAAAGAGCCAATATTGGGTTTTATTAATTTTCTTTATTTTTTATTTTCTATTTCACCTACCTATTCTATAATTTTTAATTTTTTTCTTCTGTTAACTTTGGGATGTTGTTCTTTTTCTAGGTTTTTAAATTGTAAAGTTGCACTGTTAATTTGATTTTTTTTAAATGTAAGCATTTATTGCTATGAATTTTTTCCTTGGACTCTTAACTGAAGCCCATAAATTGTAGCATTGTGTGCCTTTGTTTTCATTTATCCCTAAGTATTTTCTAATTTCTTTTGATATTTCTCTTTTCATTTATTGATTGCATTATGATTGTGTTAATTTGCCCCCTGCCTGGTGTAGCTCAGTGGATTGAACAGTGGACTTTGAAGCAAAGGTCCACCAGTTCGATTCCCAATCAGGGCACATGCCTGTTGAGGACCAGGTACTCAGTAGAGGGCCCTTGAGAAGCAACCTCACATTGCTGTTTCTCTCCCTCTCTTTCTCCCTCCCTTCACATCCCTTTACAAAAAAAAAAAAAAAAAAACACAACAAAAACCCTTAAAAAAAAGAATGTGTTAATATGAAACAACCTGCAAATTTTTGTTTTCCTTAGGTAATTAATTTGTCACATCCCATTTTGTTTGGAGAAGATACTTTGTATGACCTGTAAGGTTTTTAGTCAATTGAGACTTATATTGTCTCCTAACATATAGAACAAACTGAAAAATATTCCATATACACTAGAAAAGAATGTAGATGGCTTGTTGGAAAGAGTGTTCTGTATGTTTATTAGGTCCAGATGCTTACATTCTCACTTTCTTAAATTACTTATTTACTTATTTTCAATAATATATTTTATTGATTATGCTATCACAGTTGTCCCATTTCCTCCTTTTATACCCCTTCGCCCTACACACACCACTCCTACCTACACGCCTCCACTTAAATTCATGTCCATGGGTCATATATATAAGTTCTTTGACTTCTGTATTTCCTGTATAATTCTTAACCTCCCCCTGTCTAATTTCTACCTGCCATTTATGCTACTTGCCCTTTGTACCTTTTCCCATTCTCTCCCCCTCCCACTGCCCTGTACATAACCCTCCATGTGATATCCATTTCTGTGATTCTGTTCCTGTTCTGGTTGTTTGCTTAGTTTGTTTTTGTTTTCCTTTTGGGTGTGGTTTTTAATAACTGTGAATTTGTTGTCATTTTACTGTTCACACTTTTTATCTTCTTTTTCTTAGGTAAATCCATTTCATATGTCATATAATAAGGCCTTGGTGATGATGAAGTCCTTTAACTTTACCGTA
>JAPYXV010000017.1:288591-304386 GCA_028533065.1 Trachops cirrhosus | reverse complement strand
CCCAGCTCCCCCACCCCAAGAGCCCTGCGGCAGCTCCCGGAGCTCTGGGACTGGGGCTGCAACCTCCCTGCTCCCCAAGCTGATCCCTGGGCTGTTATTACCCTGCAGTAGTCTCCTTACCATCTGGTCTTTCCATGTCCGCTACAATTTTGATTTGCTATTTTCATGTATGCTGCGATGTCCTCTGTAGTATGGCTGTTTTCCTGCCTTTTGAAG
This sequence comes from Trachops cirrhosus, assembly GCA_028533065.1. Classification (NCBI taxonomy): domain Eukaryota; kingdom Metazoa; phylum Chordata; class Mammalia; order Chiroptera; family Phyllostomidae; genus Trachops; species Trachops cirrhosus. The sequence continues at coordinate 304,170 of JAPYXV010000017.1, read as the reverse complement.
AGGGAGGTGGCCTGTGCTCCCTCGTACCATGCCGCCATCTTCCCCCCACCTCTCTATTTCATTTATTCTTAACAATTAGGTGTAAATGACCCATAAAAACTTCATTAGACCTTAGACAGAGTCAGCCCTAATACCAAACTATTATTCTGGCTGAAAGGAAATCAGATTAACTGATTTGGCTAATAAATTCAGATAGCATAAAAGTTGTTTGTCTTTAACATTGATACCTCTTAGACATGCCTGTTTTAACTTAACCACCAAACACATTAGTTTATATTTACTAAAGCTTAATTCTGGATCACATATGAAAAACACTTGGGTTACTTTCCATGCTTAAACAATTATATAATTACTTTGTCAATTAAATTTACTTTGACTATTAAAAATTTTTGTAAAAGATGTATTTTTAGACAGAGGGAAAGGGAGGATGAGGGAAACATCAATGTGTGGTTGCCTCTTGTGCTCTACCTACTGGGGACCTGACCTACAACCCAGGCATTTTCTCTGACTGGGAATGGAACTTGCAACTCGCTCTGGTTCACAAGCTGGTGCTCAATCCACTGAGCCACACCAGCCAGGGTTAAATTTACTTCAGAAATGCTATCTTAAGGTATAAAGTACTAAACATCTACAACATACATGTGTAGACAGATATAACAAGCAGAGATCTTATATTGTAGTTTTAAGACAAGATACAAATACATCATGTAAAATTTACTAGTTATAAAAGTACAATTTAAAAAGTTTCTGGACTCAAATTGTTGAAGGTTTTTAAACTAACATGAAAAAAACAATTTTTCAATAAACCTAAAAAATACAATTAATTAACACTTGTTTTTGATTAGTAATCTCATATGAACTGTGGGATAGTTTAAGTTTTTTTGTAAAAAATGAAAAAAAATCAAATCCAAGATGGCAATAATGTGGCTGGTGGGTATACTATAGCTCCTCTCACTGCCAAAGAGAAATTACAACTGAATAATAGAAAAATAGTACTAAATAACTAACTGAAAATTTGCTGAAGTGTTCTTATAACCACAGATTTAGAGAAGAAGCCACTTCAAGACTAGGAAGGATGAGGTATGAAAAGATATGGCCCAACTCTCAAGGTATTCCAGAGGGATAGCTCAGCTGAAAAGAATTCTGAGTAAGTGGGGTCTCAAACCTTGCCAGGCTCTACTCCCCACACTGGATTTCCCATTCCAGAGTTACAGAGCCAAGAAGAGGCACACATATAACATCTGGCTGTGAAAAGCAGCAGGGATTCTGCCTGCCAGACATACACATCCTCTTAAAGGGCTAAAATTTCATTTAAAGCCATACACTCTTGGCTCTGGCAGCGCAATGGTACAGGTAACTAGAGTCAGGTGAGGAGAGATGAATTTGTGGCTCTGAAATGAAAGTTGAAGGACAGGGACCAAGATTGCTATGCTGAAAACCTCTCTGACACCACAAATGCCATCTTTCTTGACTCGAGCACTCCCCTCATTACATCAGCCTGGGGGAAATCCACAGCCCCACTTTCTGGACTGTCATGTCCCCACTCCCATGGAGCTCACATCTAGCTGAGTAGTCAGCTGCCTGAGGTGGGTTGTAAAAGTCTGGGCAGACTCAAAGGTCAATGAACAAGGGCTATAAGTCCACTCCCAAGAAACTGACCAGCATCAGCACCCCCACACATGAAAACTGATAGCCTTACCCTCCGGACTAACAGAGCTTGGGGACCCCAGCAGAATCTGAGGGAGGGCCCCCATTTTTCCATAGCATGCCCTACCAGTAGAGCCCTTCCTTCCCTTGGTGAAATCTGTCTTCTTGTTTTTAATCCTAACCAAAAGATATGTTTATTCATTTTCAGAGAGAGAGAAGGTGGGGGGGCAGGGGAAGGGGGTAGACAGAGAGAGAAAGAGAGGGAGAAACATCAACTGGCTGTTTCTCATATGCACCTCCAACCAGGGACTGAACATACAATCCAGGTATGTGACCTGACTGGGGATCAAAGACAAAAACCCTTTGGTGTATGGTGTAACACTCCAACTAACAGGCACTCAACCAAGGCATGTATGTGTGTATATGGGTATGTATGTATGCATGTGTATAATTGAAATCAGTTAAAGACATATTTCCTTTACACTGATTTTCTCTGCTGACAGTAAACCCTCTGGAAATAAATGTGTTTCAAAAACTACTTAATGACTCTTTTCTATTAAAGTTGTGTAAGATTTAACAGTCATTAGTATTTAGCCCTACCCTTAATCTCATCTTGTTATGACTGATAACTTTCAAAACAAATAAAACATTAAAAAGGAAGATCATAATATATATTCCTAGTAGATATACATGAAAAATTGGTACACACAATAAATACAACAGCAACACAGAGTATAACCAAAATACACTCAATGAACATTTTATTTCATATCTTAGCTGTGGCTTCATTCTTTTCATTCTATACAAGTTTATTATAAAATTAGGTTTTCATTTATATATTGTAATTTATTCTCCAAAAAGTCCAAAACTATAGGTTACAAGTACACATAAGTTTTGACAATAAAATGATGTATTTTAACACAAGTTTTTGGTATAGTATAAACTATTTTTCTCATTTTGCCATTACAAGTTGCCTTATTTAAGAAATTTTCTACACATTAAGTAAAAAAACAAGCACTGTCAACAATATATCAATACTTTCAATTTAGAATTAATTGGGTATTATCTAGCCCTGAACTTTTGAAACTATTCATCCTATAAATTCAAAGTTGCTACTCAAACCCACATTCCAAAAGCTGCAGTTTGGAAATGCTTATTTATGAAGGTGACAACAAAAAATAATATAGTATTATCAAACATAGTACAAAAATACAGCTACAGAAATATAAAAATAGCCCATTTTCTTGACTTCAAATATAGATTTCTAACTTATTTATGTTTTAATAAAAATCAAAGAAAATATCTAAGTAACTGCAACATTATTGCAGAAAAAAATTAGTTGGAACTAAGACTTGTTACTAACCATAATGATAAGACAATTTATTCAAAACATCCATTAACTGGAAAACATTTCTTTTATTCATTCTGTCTTTCTCTTGTCTTCTTTCTATTGTTTTAACCACAGACATTGTAGTCTTTTACCCCTAAGTTCTATTACTTCAAAAGAATAAAGTGTTAACATTTCATTTGAAGACATATAAATACTGTAAAACAATGAAAATAAATTAGTATGCCTTAACAACCTGCATTCATGCTGTAGTTTTAGTCTTCTTAAATGGTGAGGGGCAAAATCCACACTGTAGAACATTAGCCTGAACTTTTAAGTTCAATTTAGATCTGTAAGAGCAAAGGACATCACATACATCAGAAAAATAATTCTTATAACAGTCTAATGAATAAGGACCCCCTCAAGATTATCTAGAAAACAAATTCTTTCCAAAAGAAAATCTGTGTACCAAATTTTTCTCAACACTAGTTTGTTGCCAAATTTTTATGATGTCTTTGAGAGTGCTTTGAAACAGTTAAGTATTTTTCAGACTATAAGACGCAGGTTTGTTTGCTTTTTTTTAACCACATTTGTGCTTCAAAATCCACCCCCCACTATTTTCCGCCTCTAAAACCTAGGTGCATCTGGGGTCTGCACCACAAGACACACCTAGGTTTTAGAGGAGGAAAATAGGGAAACAAATTTTGAAGCAAAGAAATGTGGTAAAAAGTTCATCTTATAGTCTGAAAAATACGGTATCAGACTATTCTTATGAAAGTTCAGCATGTCCTTTATTTAATGCAGTGGTTATAGACCTTATGAGTTTATAGACCTTATAGACCTTAAGAGTTCAAACAAATTTGGAGAATTATAATTTCCTTAAGAAAGGCAAAGTAGTATAACTTACACCCCAATCAGGTTTAGGCTCATTTTTTATTATCTCTGTAATGAAACTATAGTTTAGAAACCACAAATCTAAACATAATGAGCATTTGGATACTAAGATGGAATTTTAGAAAACGTAGAACATTTATTGCTGACAAAGGTTGTGCAGCAAAATTAGCAGAACTTTTCAAATGTACAAGGCCTTGTTGGGTACCGCAAGTAACTAGAAAATCAGTGACCAAGGACAGGGATCTCCAGATTTTTCAATCACCAATATCTTCATTAATAGCATTTCAGATATACAGGGAAGTTGAATGAACTTTAAATTTAAGAGTATTCCTATATACACACCACAAAAATTATATAGTTTAAATAAGATATTTCCTGTACTTGAGCTATAGTTTCTATCCTTCTTTTCATTTGTCAATATTTATAAAATTTTGATATAGTTCTGATGTTATATACATTGTAAAGCATGCCCAGAAATAGGAAATACAGTGATAAGAAAATTTTCACATACAAACACATACATCCTCCAAACCAAGAATTTGGCCAATGATACCTGACAAATAAAATAATGAGATACAACACATACCTTGACACCACATGTCTGTTTTAATACATTTTTAAAGAATATTAAAATTTCAGTGGTTCAGCAAGCTGGTTCAAACATGATTCTTCTTGTAACATTCTCATATTTCATTTGAGAAAAGATACGTTCTCAAAAATGCCTGGTACATTTCTTAACACTATCTCTGTAGCTACTCTTAACCAAGTATCATTACGGTGTACCCACTGTCAGAGCTAATACTGATCTTTTCAGAAAGAAATGTTTCTAAAGATTATAAGGTTTTCAAAATATAAACAGTCTGGCTGGTTTCTGAGTACTAATGAACATTCAGATTCATGGAGAAGCTTTCAAATGAATTAAATTGAAGTGTTGAACATTCTTAGATTAAAAAAGTTAGGGGAAAGAACTGGGTTACTTGTAGATAAGTAAAACAAACAACCCCCCACTGAGATTCATCTACTACTTACATCATCAATGTCTTCATCATCATCTGCAATATCATCAAACTGGATTTCATCATCATCTCCAGGACCAAATGTATCTGTTTCATTGATTTTAGCTAAAGACACAATAATAAGTGTGTCTATATATAGTCAAGATACTACCAGATGAATTACTTATTTAGAAATGGGGCCTCATATGAAACATTAATCTGTAACAGCAGACTCTTCTAGTTTAATGTCCATTATCAGTGCTACTTCAGGTGAAATACTTCATTACAAGAAAAACCCTCCTAACACCTAAGAACTCATAAAAAAGTAAATTCACAATAAAATTTCCAGGAGTTTCCTATTATGTTAATAATAATTAAAAGCGTATATACTACACTTGTGTTTTGTTTAGAAAGGTATTATAACAAAGGCCAGCAGGTTCTAATTACACTAACAAAATAGCTCTCACACTTTCCATGTATGCTTCAAAATGGGTTTGAAAACATGCTAACAACTTTCTAGAACATAAAATTTTCTGAAGTAAAAACAATTTGTTCACCAACTATTAGAAAGATACCAATCAGTCAAAAGACTTACTCACATTATGATTATCCCCTTAAGTCACATATTTGGAACCATTTTTTCATCTCATAGCACACACAAACTAATTTCTAAAACTCTGCACACCAAAGCATATATATTTTGTTGATCTGACAAAAAATAGGAATGGTTTTGACTCACTGATACCATATAGCTATTGTATTAGCTGTTGTTAGTTTGTTATTTGACAATCTAAGGGAAAAAAGGTTAGTGCCCCCTTTTTAGTAGGTGTTGCATATTTTAAAAATTCTGTGGCAAACTGGTTGAAAATCACTGCCCTATGCAAAAGACGTGAAAGAGGAAATACTGGTTTGATTTACAGGTATCTTCTAAATGCCAATAATTTTATCATAATTTATGCTTACATAAAATCTTGTATTTTCATTACAAAATGCAATAATGTAAAACTATTTTAAAATAGGTGCCAAGTGAAAAATGTGAGCTTAGAAATAATGCATTTCCTCTTTGAAGTTTTGAGGTGCTTACTTTGTCTTTTGAAGTGTACTTCCGTGAGAGTGCAATACTTAAGAATGAAATGTTAAAAAAAAATATACACCAAAAAATAAAGAAGAAAAAGAATTCATGAATTAATATAATATCAAGATAAACCGACCATTATTTTCTACAAAAAGTCTGTATTGGGATCATAATTATTGTCGTGATATACCTGAAAACTGACAAATTTTTTTGATGATGTGTTAAAAACAATTAACAAAAAAGTATATTCCCTTAAACAGATATTTTCACAAGCTCAGAGCTTAAAACCTTAAACTCATCACCAAAAAAACAGGTTAGAAAGAGAATCCTATTATTAAAGTATTAACATTATAAAGTAGACAGGCACTCTACTGATTTTTAGTTAGTTTAGTACAGTTAGTTACTCTAAGTAATTTTTGTTAAGTACACACACAAACAATATGCAGAAATGACAGAATTCTATCTAAATTACTTCAGTATAGTATCAACAAACTAATAATACCATAATATAGGAAAAAAACTTTGACATTACCATGTTCTGGAAGCTCGCCATATGCCTTCAGACTTCTAGCTTCATCTGCATTGTACTTTAAAATTACATCAGCTTTGTTATCCTTAGAGATAAATAATTTTTAAACCTGCTATGCCATTATACCATTAGTCATTTCATAAGTTACTTTAAAATGAAACACATTAAGGAAATGCTCACTTAATTGTTTTGTTAAAAACTCTACATTTCTAAAATACCTTTGGATTTAATCAAATAGGAGTCATTTTGCATGAATGACTTAATAACAATAAATAGCCTAAAAGTTGCTTGTAAGATTTATTTTAGTGAGAGAAAAAAAGGACTAATAGAAAAAAGTTGCAATGTGGTATCTTATGTATCAGAATTGCTTGTGGAGTTTTTTAAAACAAACAGAGCTAAAGTAAAGTTTAAAAATCTGTACTCAAAAAGTTTTGTGTTGTTTCTGATGCAAACGCCTTTGAAAACTACCACTGGAAAAATGTTCATATTTGGCATTTAAAAACACGTCATGAAACTGCAGAGCAATAAACTTGAAAAATCAATCAAAATATAACTAAGCTAGAAGTTTATAAATGGAAGCATAAAGGAAATTGGAAAGAGATGAAAGGGTCAGGCCAGATCCCCAACCCCCAGCCTGCTGAAGACCCAGTCAGGCCAGTTTCCAAACCTATGGACTGCCTATGACTCAGTTGTCCCAACTTGCTTGGCAGCTTGAGGCCTAATTAAAACTCTCTCCAACCTCACAAAATAGATGACTGGTACCAACCACAACAGACTGTGGGTACACAAATCTGGGAACAGCCCACCCTTTACCTAACCCATTGTTCCAGTTCACATCCTGGATCTCCGAGGCACTCGAGTGGACAAACAAGAGACTAACCCTCCCTCAAAAAAAAATGGTGCTTTTTCTTTTAATAACCACACTCTTGCCTTTCTCCAGTGCTGAAGTTGACCATGACTCAGCTAGCCTCTCAGTGCAGCATCAAATAAAGGCACTTGGATCAGATCACCCAGTTCCTATCGCTTCTATTTCTCACACATTTCTAACATGAGATGAGGACACAGTGAGACCCTCTCCCACAAGCAAAGCAACTGGGAAGCTGGAGGAATAATGCAGTAGTGGAGTTCCACTCCCTGGAACTATGAGGTCTCAGCAACATGCAGTGGTCCCCAAACTAGAGCAGTAAGATAGGGAGATGAACCATGTAGCATCCAGTGGTGTGAATCAGTAGGGATTCAGTCCAGATGGGTGACTTTGAGCGCAACTAACTGGGAAGGAGTTAACCCACTATTAACACCAGCTTGAGAAGTTTGCTCCAATCTGACTGCTGGAGAGAGCATAGCAGTTTGAGGACAGAGGATGGGTCTGCTAAATATACCCAGTGGTGACTTCGATGAGCAAAGCTATTTTCAGGAAAGACTTTGGGCAGAGAGCCAGTCACAATCTAGACTGTGTGAGAAGATGAAGAGGCGTAGCCTTGTCCATCAAGTGCTAAGGGCAGCACTCTTCTTTCCCTCTGCTGAATTGCTTGGTCTGCCTATTCTGCTATTCTTAGGAAAAAATACAACTGTACGGTGCCGGGCTGGAAATTTAGCCCCACCATGCTATTAGGAGTGATGGACATTTAGCCTACTTCATGCTGGGGAGCTGTGAGTTCTGACCTTGCCTTCATGTTGTTGGCTGGCAAGCATGCAGAGACTGGAGTGCCAAAGAGGCCTGATAATATTTGTAATCTTCTGCTTTTAATCCACACAGAGCTGGAATTTGGCTACTGCATCTCCCAGGTTGGCTTCTTTTTTCTCTCTCTCTCTTTTTTATTGTTTTTTAAGTTTAATTGTCTCCATTTTCCCACCACCACTTTCCCCAGCCCAACCCATCTTCACCAGGATTCTGTCTGGAGTCGTGTATGATAGGTTCTAGGGCTGTATTATAGGAAAGCTGAGCTGAACTCTTCAGCAAATGCAGCCCACAGAGCCACAGGGAAGAAATGGAAGTGTCTGCCCAACCCACCTATAGTGTGGGAGCACCATTCCTCGGACTATTTGAATCACCTCTGCCACATCCAGGATACTCCTCTGAGCACAGTTCCATGGAAGAAAAAGTGAGTGGCCACCGTCTACTAGAAGTTCTGCACTGAGAAGCTTGGGAAAGGTAGGATGGGGACAACTTCTGACATTGCCGTGCAATAGAGAACCTCTCAAGAAACCCAGGACTGGCACAAAGGGCCAGCCTCAGAAATACAGGAACAGGATCCAAAAGGTTTCATAAACAGCATATCCAGAGAGTGACTGCATCAAGTATAACAATGTTCTGTGAATACTTTTCTTTTTACTCTTTTCTTTCCTTCTCTTTTCTTCCATATTTCTTATTATTCCCACTTTTTAAATTCTTTTTATCTCATTTTTCTTTTATTTTTTGCTTTATTTTTATATTTTCTGTCTCTATACTTACTCCTATTAATTTCTTTCTTCTCTTCCTTTTTTATTTCTTTTCCAATTCCCTTTTCCTTCTCTAATTCCTTTTTAATTTTATAATTTATTACTCCTTTTCCTTATTTATTTATATGAGGTCTCTCTGGAAAATGTCCAACCATTGATAACATAATGAGAATGATTTGTGACAATGAGGTAACCTGGCAGCCAAGGAGAGTGGACTGGAATGAGCATGTGTGAACAATGACGACTTCACTGTACTAGTCAGTGGGGGTGGTAGATGCCCCAGAGTGAGCATATGTACTGTGTGGCCATTGCATTCAAAATGACTCAGCAAGTAGAGCAATGGATCTGAATCAAATTTTGCATGAAGCTTGAACATTTCTCCGTGGAACCTGTTTGGATGATTCCAAAGGCCACAGCTATGAGCTTCACCATGATAATGTGTCTACTAATGCATCACATCCCGTGCAGATTTTCTTGCCAAAATATCCAATCACCTAGGTGACTCAGCCCCTGTACAGTCTAGATATGGTGCCCTGTGACTTTCAGCTTTTCCCAAAACTAAAAGCACCTTTGAAAGGGAAGAGATTTCAGACCATTGATGAGATTCAGGAAAATACAATGGGACAGCTGATGGTGATTGGGAGAACTGTGTGAGGTTCCAGGGTGCCTGCTCGGAAGGGGACTGAGGTGTCATTGTTTTATATACAAGGTTCCTTGTATCTTCTTCAATAAATGTCTCTATTTTCATAGTATGTGGCTGTATACCTTCTGGACAAACCTCATGTAGCCATTTTTATTTTTTATGTCAATACTGTTCTATTTTTTCTTCAATGCATAGATCTTCCTGACAAAAAAATCAACAAGGAAATAGCAACTTTAAATGACACATGAGATCAGACGATTTTAAGTGGTATTTACAGAACATTTTTTCCTAAAGCAGCAGAATACACATTCTTGTAAAGTGCACATGGAACATTTTAAACAACACAACACATGTTAGAACACAAAATAAGTCTTAACAAATTCAGAAAGACTGAAATCATATCAAGCATTCTTCTCAGAACACAATGGCATAAAACTAATAAAATACAATGAAATAAAATTCAAAAACATTCAAACATATAAAGGCTAAATAACATGTTATTAAACAGTGAATGGATCACCAATGACATCAAAGAAGAAATCAAGAACTACCTGCAGACAAATGAAATGAACCCATAATCCAAATCTATAGGACACAGCAAAAGCACTCCTGAGAAATATATAGTATTATTGGCCTACCTAAAACACAAAAACTCAAATGGCCCTGGCTAGCATGGCTCAATGGATTGAGAGCTGGCCTGAAAACCAAAGAGTAGTTCGATTCCCACTCAGGGCACATGCCTGGGTTGCAGGCCAGGTCCCCAGTAGGGAGCAAGTGAAAAGCAACCACACATGAATGTTTCTTTCTTTCTCTTTCTCCCTTCCTCCTTCTCTGCCTAAAAACTCAATAAATAAACTCTTTAAAAAAAAATGACCCTCAAATAAACACTTTACACTTAAAAGGATTAGTAAAAGAAAAACAAGAACTGCCAAGGGTAAGAAGAAGGAAGGAAATAATAAAGATTAGAGCAAAAATAAATGACATAAAAATTAAAAAAAAATACACATGCACAAAAATCAATGAAACTGAGAGCTAATTCCTTGAAAAGATAAACAAGAATGATAAAACTTTAGCCAGACTTATCAAGAAAAAGAGAAAGAACCCAAATATATAAAATCAGAATAAAAAAGTAATAATAAACATCACAAAAATTCAAAAGAGTGTAAAACAGTGCAAACAATTCATATGCTAACAGATTACGAAAACTAAGCAAAATGGGTAACTTCTTAGAAACACACAATCTTCCAAAACTCAATCAGGAAGTATCAACAAAGCTGAACAGAATGATAACTAATGAAACTGCAGCTGGAATAAAAAAATTCACAGCAAATGAAAATCCTGAACAGTATGGCTTCACAGGCGAATTTTACCAAACATTCAGAGAAGAACTAACATAATCCTTCTCCTGAGCTATTCAAAAAAAACTCAAAAGGAGTGTAGATTTCCAAGATCATTTTACAAAGCCAACATCCCAATTCCATAACCAGATAAAGACACTACAATAAAAGAAAATAATAGGAAGATGTCCCTGATGAACACAGATGCTAATACCTTCAACAGTATATTAGCAAAGTGGATTCAGTATGTACATAAAGAAGATTGTACGCCATGATCCTGGTATTTGTGGGATTTGTTCCTGGAAATGAAGGTTTGTACAATATTCATGAATCAATAAATCTGACACATTACATTAACAAAATGAAGGACAAAAACCACATGATTATATCAGCAGGTGCAAAAAAGGCACTCAGTAAAATCTGGCACCTATTTAATGATAAAAGCTCTCATCAAAGTACACCTAAGGGGAGAAACAATAAGGCCATATATGAAAAACCTAAAAGCAGCCCAGGTTGGTGTGGATCAGTGGACTGAGCCTCTGCCTGCAAACCAAAGGGTCACGAGTTCGACTCCCAGTCAGGGCACATGCCTATGTTGCGGGGAAAAGTCTCCAGTAGGGGTCACACAAGAGGCAACCACACATTGATGTTTCTCTCCCTCTCTTTCTCCCTCCCTTCCCTTTTCTAAAACTAAATAAAATATTTTAAAAAAAGGGAAAACTATAACCAGCATCATACTCAATGGGCAAAAACTTAACACTGTTTTCATTAGGATCAGATACAACACAAGGATGTCCACTCTTACTCTTCTTATTCAAACTAGTACTGGAAATCCTAGCCATAGTCTACAGGCAAGAAGATGAAATAAAAAGGCAGCCAATTTGTAAAAATATAAAACTGTAACATTTTACAGGTGATATGATATTATACATTAGAACACCCTAAAGTCTCCACCAAAGTATCCCTAAATTTAAGAAATGAATTCAGCAAAGTACCAGGTTACCAAATGAATATTCAGAAATTGGTGGCACTTTTATAAACGAAGAATGAACTCTCAGAAAAAAAATAAACAAAATTATTTCTTTCACCACAGCAACAATAAAGGTAAGTAAGGTATATAAGAATGTATGTAACCAAGGAGGTAAAGGACTTGTATTTGGAAAACTACAGAACACTGAAGAAAGAAATAGAAGACACAAATGAGTGGAAGCATATGCCCTGTTCACAGATAGAAAGAATTAACACCACTAAAATGTCCATACTACCCAAAGCAATCTACAGATTTAACACAATTCTTATTAAACCACCAATGGCATACTTCACAGACAGAAAAAGTAATCTGAAAGTTTATGGAACTAAAAATGACAACAAATAATCTCAGCCATCTTGAGAATAAAGACAAAGCCTAAGGGATAACAATACTGGACATAAAACTATACTACAAATCCATTATAATAATACAGCCTATGATTAATGGTATAAGAATAGGAATATAGATCTAATGAAATGAAAAAGAGAGCCCAGAAATCAATCCACAGCTTAATGGTCAACTAGTAATCAATCCACACTTTAATGGTCAATTAGTATACATCAAAGAAGCAAAGAGCATACAGTGGACTAAAACAAGTTTCTTCAATAGATGGTGTGGGAAAACTGAGCTGGTATAAGCAACAGAATGAAAATAGACCACCAACTTATACCATATGTAAGAATAAACTCAAAATGAGTAAAAGACTTAAGTGTAAGTCACAAAAACATAAAAACTCTAGAAGAAAACATAGGCAGTCAAATGTCAGACATCTTCCAGGTGTCTAGAGAAAGATTTTTGCTGATACATCCTCTAGGGCAAGAGAAACAGCAAAAACATAAACACATATGCTAGGACTATTAAAATAAAAAGCTTCCGCACAGCAAAAGAAACCATCAAAATAAAAAGGTGACCCACTATATGGAAGAACATATTTGTCAATGATGTATCTGCTAAGGGGTCTATTTCCAAAATAAACAAAGAACTTACACAATTCAGCAAAATGAGGACAAACAACCCTTTAAATTAAAAAGTAAGCCAATGACCTGAATGGACACTTCTCCAATGAGGACATACAAGTGGCCAACAGACATATGAAAAAAATACACAATGTTACTAATCATTAGAGAGATGCAAATTAAAATTACAGTGAAGAACCTCCCTACATATATGAGGATGTGGAGAATCAGGAACCTTTGTGCACTGCAATGGGAATGCAGACTGGTGCAGCTACTGTGGAAAACAATATGGATTTTCCTCAGAATACTAAAAATGCCATTTGACCTATCAATCCCACTTCTGGGAAAATAGCCAAAGAATCCCAAAACAGCAATGAGAAAGAATATATGCACCCTTATGTTCATAGCAGTGTTATTTACAAATGCCAAGATCTGGAAACAGTGCAAGGGTCCATCAGCAGATGAGTGGGTAAAAGCTGTGATATATTTACCCAATGGGATATTACATGGCTGTCAAAAAGAAGGAACTGTGTTACTCTTTGTGAAGCACTGTTTGACCTGTAGATCATTATGCTAAGTGAAATAAACCAGGCAGAGATAAACAAAAACCATATGACATCACTGATACGTGGAATCAAAATAAACAGGAACAAAATAAAACCAGAAGCACAGATACATGAAACAGATGGACAGATTTCAAAGGGAAGTGGTCAGAAAGATTGGAAGAGATTAATCAAAGAATATATATGCATATATGACTAGTTCATGGATAAAGACAACAATGTGGTGAAGGCCAGGGAGTGGGGGAGCAGGTCTAGGTGGAGGCATACAAAGAGGGGGAAATACAGGGGACATCTGTACTGTCAATTAAAAAAATCTGAGTCATTTAGTGGGAAAAATTACAATTAACCCAGAGAAGGACACTAAAATAATCACAGAGTCCAACTGCAGTGACCTCAAACAGTTTCCAAACTATACTGTGTATACAAGATACAGAGGAATTTTGTTAAAATTCAGATTCTGGCTCAGCAGGTAAAAAGATTGACCTAAAAACTTTCATTTCTAACACGCTACCAGCTTGTGGTGGTACTGCTAACATAATCTTTAGATGACTCTGGTGCAAGGGTATAGAATTTAGACCATTCTTTGGAGTAAGGGTAAAGAATTGGTCACAAAAGATTAAGAATTAAAAGTGCTGGTGTTGGCTATCAGTTTAACATTAAAACATTAATTCTTTCAGATTTGTGGTTTCAATGCCTAGAACATGGAATTCATTACTCTCTCCATTTTTGATATCTAAGCTGTGTTAAGACAAGATTATGGCCATTAAAATATTTTTATAAGGTTCGCAGTCATCCCAGAATTTAAAAAAGAGGAAAAAATTAATGTAGGATCCAGTCTATAAAAAATAAATACAAAGAAGTGAATTCAGTAAATGTTTAGCACAAAAACCAACAAACAGTGAAGTAAGTCATTCAGAGAAAGACAAATAACATGATTTCACTTATCTGTGGAATTTGAAGAAAAAAATAAGAAACAAAATTGAAATAGATTCATAGACACATCAAATTGGTGGTTGCCAGAGAGGGGTTTTAGGGGCAAGTGAAGAGATTAAGTGGTACAAATCAGTAGTTAGAATAAAGTAATGAAGACATAGGTAAAACACAAAAAATATAGTCAGTACTGCAAGTTATTAATGCAATAAATATATATGGTGCCAGGTGGGGTACTGAAAAAATCTAGGGGAAATCTATGTAAACTATATGATTTTCTAACCACTAAGCTGTAAATCTTAGACCAGTAAAAAATAAAATTAATAGGAAAGATAACTCACACACAAAAACCAGTTGTTGAAGATGGAGGCATAGGTAGATGCACAGTGCCTTCTCGTACAACCAAGATCAGGACAACAACAATATTGAAACAAAATAACAACGAGAACTGACAGAAGATTGAAGTGTATGGAAGTCGGACACCCAAGGATTTAAAATTAGACACCTTCATCCAGACCTGTAGGAGGGGCGGAGTCAGGCCGGGCAAGGGAGGGAGAGCAGAGCGCAGAGCAAATGGGTGGCGTTCAAGACTGCAGCGGGCAGACCCTGGGCGCACAAGCAGCGGTGGCTAGTGGACCCGGACAGGGGTGGGTGACCGGCAGACCCAGGGAGGCGGCCACTGTGAAGCAAGGCACTGAGCCCAATTCAGGGTTCCAGAGTCTTGGGAAATAGAGCCTTGGGGCACTGACTGAGGAGGAAGGTCCTGCCAGGTGCAAAGGCCCACCCACATGGGAATTGGTGTCAGAGGGGTCCAGTTGGCTCGCAGAAAGTGGCAGAGGGGTCTGGGGTCCTACGACCAGTGGAGCAAGCACCATTATTACTTCTCAGACCCCGCCCCCACATACAGCATCACAACCCAGCAACTGGGGTGCCCCAACCTGGTGAACCCCTAAGGCCCCGCCCCTCGCTACAGGTGCTCAACCAGACCAAAAAACCAGCAAAGAGATGGCTCATACAGAAGAATTGAAAGCCCCAGAACCCAACCTTTTTTTTTTTTTAGAAAGTTTCTTTTTTTTATTTTTATTTTTTATTTTAGTTTATTCAGTACAGTTTCTATCCTTTATTCCCATTCCAGCCCACCACCCATTCCTCCCCTCCTCCCTCCCCTTTCCAACACCCCTAGTTTTGTCCATGTGTCCTCTATATTTGTTCCT
>JAPYXV010000017.1:268944-288091 GCA_028533065.1 Trachops cirrhosus | reverse complement strand
GTGGGAGGAGGAGCGAGGGGGGAAAGGTATGAAGAATAAGTAGCATGGATGGTAGGTAGAAAATAGACAGGGGGAGGGCAAGAATAGTAGGGGAAATGTAGAAGCTAAAGAACTTACAACACATGGACATGAACTAAAGGGGGGTAAGAAGAACTAAAGGGGGGTACTATGGGGTAGAGGGGAGTGAATGGGAGGAAATGGGACAACTGTAATAGCATAATCAATAAAATATATTTTAAAAAGAGATGTGAAAATTAATAAATAAAATAGAAGTAAAAAAACAAACAAAAGAAACCTTTCCCCCCATTGTTCCCTCCCCTCTCGCTATTGTCACATTATTCTTAATTTCAATGTCTCTGGTTACTGTTTTGTTTGCTTTTCTCTTTAGTTGGTTACATTCCAGTTAAAGGTGAGATCATATGGTTATTTGTCCCTCACTGGCTGGCTAGTTTCACTTAGCATAATCCTCTGCAGTTCCATTAATGCTGTCACAAAGAGTAGGAGCTCCTTCTTTCTCTCTGCTGCATAACATTCCATTGTGTAAATGTACCATAGTTTTTTGATCTGTTCACTCACTGATAGGCACTTAGGTTGTTTCCAACACTTAGCTATTGTAAATTGTGCTGCTATGAATGTTGGGGTGCATAGGTTCTTTTGGATTGGTGTTTCAAGGTTCTTCACTGATACGTCCCCTGAAGCAAGGGGAATAAAGGAAAGAATAAACAAATGAAACCTCATCGAATTAAAAAGTTTCTGTATGGCTAAAGAAAAAGCATTAAAATCAAAAAAGAACAAAGTGTATGAGAAAACATATTTGCCAATAATACCTTGGACAAGGGTTTCATCTCCAAAATGTATAAAGAAGTAACACAACTCCACTCCAGGAAGACAACCCAATTAAAACATGGGTAAAAGGTTTGAATAGGCACTTCTTCAAGTAGGACATACAGAGGGTCCAGAGACATATGACAGATGCTCAGGATAGCTAGCCATCACAGAGATGCAAATTAAAACCACAATGAGATACCACCTCATACCAGTCAGAATGGCCATCATAAACAAATCAACAAAAAAATGTTGGAGAAGATTTAGAGAAAAGGGAACCCTAGTACACTGCTGGTGGGAATGCAGACTGGTATAGCCACTGTGGAAAACACTATGGAATTTCCTCAGAAAACTGAAAATGGAACTGCCTTTTGACCCAGCAATTCCACTGCTGGGATTATACCCTAAAAACCTTATAAGGAAAACCTGTGGAATGAGAGATGTACACAGATCTCAAAAGCACAACATATTATTATTACATTCTTTTTAAAAAATCTTCATCTGAAGGCATGCTAATTGATTTTAGAGAGAGAATGGAGGGGGAAAGAGAGAAAGGGAGAGGAATATTGATGGACTGCCTCTTACATGTGGCCTGATTGGGGGACTGAACCTGCAACCTTGGTATGGGAATTAACTGAGAATCAAACCTGTGACCTTTTGACTCACAGGACAACACTCCAACAGGCTGTCACAGTGGTAGGAATCTTGTCATATTCTTTACAAGAAGTACATTGTGTCAGATAACATTTCCACTGCAAGCTTTCTGGCACTAGAGTATTTTAATTATCTAGTAATTTTGAATAAATCAGAATTCACTCTTGTCTTCAGGAGTACATGCTCTAGAGGATTCTAGGTCAAGAACACAGTCAAGAGAGATCCAGGCAGGTCCCAATTTCCCAGCTTTCATTGACATTGAGATTCTGTACAAACATATGTAGACTAAAGCAGAGTTGTCAATTGCCTGGTTTAGTGTTAAAGACATACATCAACATGCACACAGTCCATATACAATGGCTGGGAGGATTACTGATTTTAACAATCCAAACATAAACTGTCTACCAATCCAACCAAGCCTTTAATAGGCCACAAACAAGAAAAATAATAGGGAACATACAAAATTAGTTTAAAAGTCTCTAAACAAATAAACAGCATGAATGAGTCCTGAGAGAGGAAATCTGATTTCCAGTTTTGCCACATATTAGCAATTTCTAATTTTCAACAAAAAATTATAATATCCTCCAAAAGACTGAAAAGCATGGCTTAGGAATAAGAAAAATGTCAGACTATAAAAAGTGTTCCTGAGGAAGCCCAGAAGTTGTAATTACCAAAGAATTTAGAGCAGATACTATAAATGTTTAAAGAATGAAAGGAAACTATGTCTAAAAATATTTTTAAATGATGAAAATATTTTTAATCCTTACCCAAGAATATATTTATTGATTTTAGAGAGAGGAAGTGAGAGAGAAAGAAAAAGAAACATCAATGTGAGAGAGAAAAATCAATCAGTTGCCTCCTGTATGTGACATGACTGGGGATGAACTCCAGTCAGGATGAACCTGATTGAGGATGAACTCCAACTTTTTGGTGAATGTGATGATTTTCAGTATATATTTTACTGAATCACATCAACCCCCAACACCCTCCCTGCCACAGGTGTCACCTTGGTCTCTTCTTGTGAATCTACCACTATTTTACTATCAGTTCATTTTGTTTTATAAGAGTCCACACATGAGTGAAATCATATGGTACCTGTCTTTCTGTGATTAGCTAATTTCAGGACCTAATAATATCTGATTGTTTTGCTGCATAGGGATAATAGCATGACAATTCATCCTTTGAAGCCTACCTCACCATTGAAATGATCAAATATATATTAATTCAATTATTTTTCTTCATTTAGATGTCATTTCTCCTCTCTAATTTATTTTATTTTATACCTACCTGGAATTCCTTTCCCTTGAATGTTAAGTTCTTAGCTGTTTCCTCTGACTACACTTATTTGAGTTTCTATTTTATTAAATTCTGCCAACATAATATAAAACCTTTTTGGATTCAGTGGGTGAAAAAAAACAATTATGGGAATAATGTCTCACTAAATAGAAAAATCAATGTATCAATTATTTTTAAAAATAGTCTAGAGATGAAAGTAAAATAACTATCTTCCATATGTCTCTTTCAACACTGTATATAATAATTATATGAAAGATCAAAAAGAAAACAGAAGACTGAAACATTATAAGCCATCCTTTAAGACCTGTATTGAAAACTACACCTAAATACTGAAAAAAAAAAAGACAGTGGTACTTTCAAACTCACAATATGATGAAGCATATGGTGATGTTTTCCAATAGATAGACATCAATGAGTTTGACTAAATACATGTATAGCCTGAAGGCTGAGATCACATGGGCAGCTGTCATCTTTTCTAAGTGCTCATCTAAAATTTATAGCATATATTTATATAACACCGTACTATAACTACTGAGGCACATGTCCAATAATTGTGTCACATTGTTAACCTTTTGAAGCATGGAAGATTTGACTTTAACTTAGCTGTATCTCTTACAGAAGCTGTTTCTTGGACTTGGGATTTAAATCCTTTAAATTATAAAATAAAAATTGTTGACAGGATTCCAATATAAGGTAATAAATTTTTTTGTTTTCACAAGTGAAAACCTTAATAAAAGTCACTATCATATACGATCACTCTCCTTTCAAAAATAGTAAAAACATTGAGCTTCATGAAAATACCATCCAATACCTGTATGTCTTCTTATTTTACCACAGAACAGTAAAAATTTGATCCTTCATCAATAATATTTCACACCCTTGCATTTGGGACCCATAATCCTGGAATATCTACTCCAATTCCTAGAATACAACTGGCTTCTAAGTAAATGAAGACAGAATGACCTTTAGTATTTACCCCAAACTTTCAAAAAAGTATTTACTGCATATCATGTTTAAAAACAATAAAGAACTGTACTCAAGAAACCAGATGTTCTACAAAATACATTAATTATTAAGCAACTGTGGGAATTATTCTGAATTAGGAAAATATCACAGTTTTGAACACAACTTGCCCTTAGGAAATTTTAATGAGAGAACAGTACACTGTATCTTTTAAATATTAATGACTAAAGTAAATTTAAAAATTTAATATTGACATATTACACACAAGTACACAATGAAATGTTACTATAATTGTTACCTGATAGTCTCGCAAACCGACCAATATAATATCTGAGGTATTTATCCAAACCTATGAAAGAGAATTTATTATATATTATATCCAAAATAAACACAAATAATAACCTGCAGTGTTAAACCATTCCTCCTACAAAAGATACCTACTATTCACCTAGAGTAGAAAAAACATATTAAGGTTAAAGAAAAACCACAGTATATACTATACTATAGTATTCTGTATGTTTGTGGGGGTGTGTGTGTGAATATAGAGAAAAATGTCTAGTTACACATAGTTACGGTCTATTAGGGAAGACTACATTATACAGGTGAGTTTGTCTCAAATTTCTAAATTTAGGATATTAAAATATGTAACAATTTTATTTCATCTACTTGAGGAATGGAAAATTGTAAAAGAATAATAATTTGTTATGGAAATTATAGACTTTAATCACAAAACAGTAAAACATATTATTAGTCAAAACATGAAAATTAGCCATCTACACACAGAGACACTCAGTTACCAATCTACATAAATTTAGGTCCTAAAACTACCATTAACTTGGAAAAGAATTGATTATAACATAAAAAAACTTTACACCATAAAATCAGAGATAAAGAAACACTTAACCAACATGGTTAATAAAACTGCCTGTGATGAAGAACTAAGCATATTATCTCATGCAATAAAATGTCCCTAATATGCACAGCTGTTTCCCTCAAAGCAAAACTTAATCAAGGAAAATGCACTATATTCATTTATTAGTCTATTTGGTCTCCTTTAATCTGAAAACAATTCTCAGGTGTTTTTTCCTTATTTCAGGGTATAATCTGTTTTTAAGAGTCAACTTTCTTAAAGAATTGCTTTGTACATTGTATTTCTGTGTTTCCTCAATACTATGTTCAGAGTAAATGCTTCTGTCAGAAGTACAACTTAGATGAAGCACATAATTCTTTGTAAATACAATTTTCTATAATAAAAGTTCCCATTAAAGATCTTGTTTTACACTGTCATATAGATTACTATTCTTAGAATCATCTTTGGAAACTCAGAAAAACTAATTACTCCACCCATACATATCTAAAGCACAACCATTCCTTTAAAAAAATGTAAAACAAATCTCCATACCTACCTTTTTTCTCAGTTTTCCTCTGATATGACATAACCTCTTTACACCATCAAAGCACATTGCTTCCAATCGTCCATTTCCCAACATTTTGATTACCTGAGCATACTCTGAGGGCAGAAAAGAGCACGAGATATTGTTCAATTTTTCTTAAGATGTTAATAACTGAAATTAGCACATATTTGATAACTGCATTTTTACTGTTTAATTTAGGTCAGACTATACTTTTTTTTAAAGGTAAGGATTGATAAGCAAAGTCTTAAGTATTGTACACTACATGAGCTCTTAAGGGTGACACATTCTAATTTTATCCAAGAAAATCAGAGAACTCTCCACCAGTAAAACTATTCCTATGGCCTCTTTCTGCTATGCTTATTTACTTCCTCCTTTTCTTTTTAAAGTAAATAAAAGCCTATAGAAATCAGTAATTTGTCACAAATGGCCTATCCATGACTTTCTTTCAGTTCTTTGGAATATTTTAATTATCCACTTATTTGAGTAAATCAGTCTGCTCCTGTCTTCATGATAGAATGCTCTACCTTTATACAACAAAGTGACTTATTCCAAAATATACAGGACAGTACTGGCTTATTAATCTTTCTCATTTAAATACTAGCCCAATCTTGGTTCTCCTTTCCCACAGAAACTTTAGTGACAAAAACAGTAGGTTAATTATTAATATACTTTTGTTTACTTTAGAATAAGTTGGAAGTTCAGGTTCTTTAAAAAAAAGTTCATGATAAAATGCTAAGTGCTTAATTAAAGTATTTCCAAGTGTTCCCAAGAGGCCAACCTCATTTCATTCCCACTAGAGAAGATGGATAATACAATATGTGAGAATTAGATGGCATGGGCCGGTTTCTTTCTAGGTATAACTGGCAAAAGCAGGAGTGGGAGTGAGAAAGGGAAACAGGTAATTACTGTAACATTTTCACACTACTAAAATTTGTTAGAACTAACCCCAAAGAAATCCTGGATAAATTTAAAGATATAATGAGAGATAAACTGTATATACATTGTGAGATTAATATGTGGCAGGGAATCCTTTCTACCACAGGTAATGACCTGGCTTATTACTTAGCACTCCTTTAACGAGGGTGCAGGGGGGAGGAAAAAAAAAAAGTCAGCCCTGAAAACAAACTTTTAATGGAAGTGAGAAAGATGAAAGCTAAATAACTGACTATCTTTCACCAGAAAACATGTTTTATATAACTAACAAAAAATGTTAGGTCCTTCATGCTCTACATGTATGGCATGAATAATCATATGCCTTCGTTATAAAGTGCTAAAAGAAATCTGATATAGATTGTACATTAGGTCAGCACTACCCAGGAGAACTTTCTCTGCAGATTATATATCTGCACTGAACAATATGATAATCAATAGGTCAAATATGATTTTTAATTCACTTAAACAGCTACATATGGCTAGCAGCTATTTGGTAGAAAGAGCAGTACTAAAAAAAAACAGTATAATTTGAAAGTGAAAAGTTTTACAATAGTTCTGCTATTATAAGAAAAAGTCCTTGTTCTTAGGAGATAATATGCTGAAGTGTTTCACACTGAAATCTGTTAGCTGTATGTAACTAGACATCTATAACTTTAAAAAAAAATTTAAATGTATACACAGAAAAAGAAAGAAAATATTACATGTTGAAAATTATGCAATCTGGGTAAAAAACAGATGGAAGTTTGTGTACTCATATTCCAACTTTTCTATAAGTTTAACATTATTTTTTAATGAGGAAAAACCAAGTGCTCCAGTTAGTTTATTATCCTTAGTTTTGTCTATTGGACTACACATACTTAATTCAATATTATTAAGTTATTCAGTCATTTTATTACATTGCATACTAGTGGCATCAGAGAACTGAAGAACAAAAGCCCTCACAAACATCCATGATCTACTATACATTACAATATGAAATTTTCAATGATAACTTTCTAGGCTAAAGTTGCTCAACTCTAAAATTTACTGTAATCTAGACCATGCTCTTACACATACATCAATGAAATGTATGATTACAAAAAATGCCACCAATTAATCTTCTAGTATGTAATAAATATGATTATTTAATAGACAAATTGTGGGTAAGGATAAAGGATTACAAATGAGGAAAAGCAAAGGAGACACTGGAACAACTACCTAGGATTTACAACTATGATCTCTTTCAGGTTAAAGATTAAAATTCATTTTAAAACTTTAAAGTGAATAACTTAAATAACTTTAATGTTAATAACTCTAAAATCTTACCTTGTCCATCCTCTTTAAAGACCAGTTCTCTTTTTTCAGATTCATTCTCATTCTTACCTCTACGCCTATTTTTACCTCCTTTACCTGATTATAAAAGTGAATTAGAAAAAATCAAATTGAATAATCTACATTTCAAACACTAAACAATGAAACATGCTAGAATAAGACTCATAAACTTTATGAAGTCACTTAAAAATAAAGATATCATTTAAATAGCACTATAACATTAATGGAACTCTAAAGGAGATTTTTAAACATTTACCTTATTTGTTTACTGAATCAGTTATACTTTTAATGCCCTAAGAGTTTTCTTTTAGTCCTTTATCAGACCAAGATATATCAACCTCATATCCTTCTTGACATTGCATTTGGATTTCTCTGATATAATAGTATGTTATATAAAAGCACGCAGAATAAAAATTCCACTACCAGAGATTACTATTATCATTTTATAGTCTATGCTTTCCAAATACAAACAGAACTCTTTATAATCCCAGCAATTTGTCCTAAATGTCTTTTAATGTCAATTAACTTCACACTGAAATAGACAGTTTAAAGGTTAGTGTATTTAATTCCTTATTCTGTTTATTTCTAATGTTTCATTGTTGTTAAATAATGTTGAATTGAAGATAATTTCACAAAAAATTTACAGATAAGAAATTTACATACAATTTCTGAATTAAATGTTATGTACCTACTTCCTTAGGCTTTTAATGAGCTGCACTAATTTACATTCCCATCAACAAAGAAGGAATATTATCCAGTCCACTGCCATAACCATACCAAGCTAAAGATATAAAATAATACTTAACTGGATTTTTCAGTATTTGCTTTTATAAAGTTTAACATATGAGGATGACATTAATTTTATTGAATTCTGAGACATTCTATTGAACATCAAGGAATGGGGTATTTCTCCATAGTATCTTATTTCTATTCCAGGAGCTAAAACTGTAAGAGCTGTCGTTTCTAGTAGGTGAAAGAGAAGCTATGAGCGGTAGTAATATGGAACCTCAGGAAGAATATGAAAAAAAGTTTACACTATAAAAGCAAAAATCTATCTTCTGGAATGCACCTTCTGGTACAGTTCCTCCTGGAGCAGACACACATTACTTTGTTGTTATTTGACAAGGGAGGTGAGCCTTCTCAACTTCTTGGGATACATCAAAACTGATTTCCTAAAAGGAAAATGTGTTTTATATCTCAAGCCATTATCCATGCCAGTTCTAGTAGGATAAGGTTCATACCTGCTTTGCTTACTGAATTATATATAACAAAGTTTGGCATTTTTTTCAAATGAATAAACCAAGAAGAGTTCATTCATTTGTAAATGGATAGCAATTTAAAAATCATATATAGTAATACCTTTAAAGTGTAGGAGTATCTCACCCCAAATGCTCTTCATGAATGAGCTAGAGAAGATGCCCTTTTCCCTGACTGGAAGATGGGTGTCTAAAATTTCTAAAGGTAACAAGCTGAATGAGAAAGAGCCCAAACCAGTAAGTATTCAATATATGGCATAATGTAATTTATATCCTTGCTTGGGTACCTGTTACTAATACAATTATCAAAGGGCCTTCAAATTTGCTCTTTTTTTCTGATTTTTTAAAGTTGATTTTTAGAGATAGGAAAAGGAAGGGAGGGAGAGAGGGACTGAGTAAGAGGATGAGGAGGGGAAAGAGACAGGGAGCTGGGAGGAGAGAGAAATAGACATTTGATTTGTTTTTCCACTTCGTTATGCATTTAATGGTTGCTTCTTCTACATGCCCCCTGGCAGGGATCAAAGCTGTAATCTTTGGCCTAGGGGAATGATGCTCTAAGCAACTAAGCTACCAGCCAGGACTGAAATTTTCAAATAAAGAAAAAGAGCAATAGTTTTTGTCTATATCAGTAAACCTCACTTTATGAAATTTTGGAGTTCTAAAAAGAACCATTTCTATAGTAGGATCACTTACAATAGCCAAGTGCTGAAAACAGCTGAAGTGCTCATCAGTAAATGAAAGGATAAAAAAACTATGGTACGTTTACACACTGCAATACTACATAGTGTAAAGAAAGAAGGAGCTCCAACCCTTTGTGACAGCATGGATGGAACTGGAGAGCATTATGCTAAGCGAAATAAGCCAGGCAGTGAAAGACAAATACCATAGACTCTAAGTGGGAACTAATCAACAAAGTAAACAATCAAGCAAAATATAACAGAGACACTGAAATAAAGAACAAACTGATGGTTACTGTCTGTGGAAGGGAAGAGACCAGCAAAGGATCACAAATATAGGACTCATGGACATGGACATGGAGAATGGGGGAGAATTGACTGTGGGAGTGGGTGGGGATTGGGATAAGGGATAGCCATGAGGAAAAAGGTGAGACAACTGTAACTGAACAAAAATGAAAAAAATTTAAAAAATTGTATCTGGAGAACAAAAAGAACTCTCTGAACTAAGTAACCTTGGAGAAAACAGACTGGTGTTACATACAATTAAAAACATAAAATTCAAGGTAATTATCTCCAGAAAAAGAGGAAGAAAGATTTGAGAGAGATACACAGGGGGCTTTCAATTGAATCTGTCTGTTGTAATTCTTAAGTTCAGAAAAGTAAATTTCTTTTCAAATTTATTACTATGTTTCTACTTTTGGTGTGCCTCAAATAAAAAAATGATTTGTCAATTTACTTGAATTAGCCATAATGTAACCAAGCCATTATTGTCATATAACAGAATCCACTTTAAAATCTCTTTAGAAAAACTAAGGTGGGAACTGATCATATAATATTATGTATTTCAATGTTTTACTTTGCCCCTTGTCTAAAAGTGAAGTAAACCAAAATTACAATCTTCCTTAAACAAGACAGGAGGTTATTTTCTGATGGTATCTTTCTTAGGAATTTAGTTTAAAAGTCCTACAAAAACAAGAGAGAATTTTATTTATCTAAAGATATAGTCTGCACAGAAGGTAACATAAACAAACTTGATTCAACACCTATTAAGTGTCATGTTGCAGTAGTACAATGTCCACAAAGCAGGACCATTGCTTTTACAGTACACACATGTTTAAATGAGCTACATATTTGAAAATCTCATCACTACAAATAAAGGTGAGAATGACATAACTTTTAAACTGATCAAGTTATCATCTATTGGCTAATCATGAATTATACATGTCAGCAGAAAGCTAAAAAGTTTGCTAACATATACTAAGAAAGACACTCTTAGTCTCTCCCAGAGTAATTAGCAGTAAAATCGATGATACACAAGGAATCTAGGCAATTGTTTTTGGGGACCCAGACAACACTGTCCTGAATAGGAGAGGCATGGAGTACATAGCAACAGCTAGAAAACGAAACGAAGTGTAATCTCTGGAACCACATATTAAACAGGAGAATATATAGGTAGGTCCGTGTCCAAAGAATAAATTATCGAAGACTTATTGTGGGCTGTGAAATGGTCCTATTTTGTAATTTAAAAAACAAAAAAGTTTTCCTGTTTTTACGTATCTTTTTTGCTCCGAGTCATTTTAAGGACGGTTACAATGTAAGAACATCTGCTGTCATCAAACTCAGATATTTTTTTCCCCAGAAATGACTGGGCAAGTTTTGTTCTTTATAGAGGATAGGCGTTCAATTTCAGTTCCAAGTAAACCTGTTCTCAATTATTATACTTTGCGAACGGTTTGCCTTGGAATAAAGGCAGGTAGAAATATCAACGATACGTTCTGGAAACGAAAACTGAAAACTTCTAAATATGTAACATGTGTTTTTTTAAAACAATGTTAAACTCTGTGAAAGGGAAAGTAAAACGCCATAGATTAACCTATGCATGAAAAAATCACGTACTGTTACCAAGGAAGAGAGAATGTCTTCAACAATTATTAATCGCCCATAAGTAAACCAATAAAGTAGGGATTACCCTCGAAAGCTAAGAACTGATTCAGGTCAGTCCCGGGAAGGACCGAACGACCAGGTCTCCCCACAAGTCACTGTCGCGCAGCAGGAGGCCCTATAAAAATGGCGACGGCTTCTGTGATCAAGCTGAAATATAGGATCCTCCTTTCCCGAGACCAGAACAACTGGATCGCCCTGAGACAGCCGCGATCTCCTCGCGGCGGTCGTGACAAAAGATAGGCTGTTTGTTCCCCAATCAGGACAGATGGCACTGGGTTGAACAGACAGTGGTTACACGTAATTACCTTTATTCTTGGGCATGACGATGCCGACTCTTTCCGTGGGTTTGTGACTCTTATCCGATGCTGTATACCGGACAGCAACTCCTGCTAGGACCTCGGCAGGCCAAACGGTTGACGCTGTGTTCTAAGTGGATGCGTGTGCCACCACGCTTCTTCTTAAGCAAATGGCGTCGCGGATGCTGGTGTCGCAGCTACGTGCGTAGTTTCTCTGTGCCTTCACCCTGACTTGCCCCTGTTCTGACATCCTTTCCGTCCCTCCTATCTTTGGGCGTGTACTGCGCTTCCGTACCAGATGACTGACACCTCTTAGAGCAGAAGGACTCCAACAAGGAAATGAGGCAGAAGTTGTTAAGAAATAAGTACTAGCCAGGTTCGGGAGAACTGAAAAAATAAAAGAGAGTGTACAGTGGCCTAAATGTAACCTTCAGGGCCTAGAAGCAAACGGACTGACATAGCGTCCCTAATGCCTACACTTTGCCTAAATTTTTGAGGGGAAAATAAGGGTGCCCATTAAGCATGCTTAGTACTAATTCTGTATCTATATAAATATTTTTAATTCTCTTATTTATACTTACGTGTTAAAAGTACAACTCTAGAAAGTAATAATGATATACAATGCAAAATAATATCCTAGACTATGGTAACGTATTTTTTCTAAATATAAATAAATGCATAATTAAAGTTAAAAATTAAAATGGCGTTGGCTGGTGTAGCTCAATGGACTGAGCTCCGACTTCAAACCAAAGGGAAGCCAGTTTGAATGTTAGTCAGGTCACCTGTCTGGGTTGCAGGCCAGGTCCCCGGTAGGGGGCATGTGAGAGGCAACCACACACTGATGTTTCTCTCCCTCTCTTTCTCCTTCTCTTCCCCTCTCTCTAAAAATGAATAGACAAAATCTTTTAAAAAATAAAAATGAAAATGAAAGATTTTTTTCCCTGAAAGTTTGGGCCAAAAACATGGGTACACTTTATACACAGGAGCACATTACACATGGCAAAATATGGTAATACCACTGGTGATTGAATCCAGTGGTGTTCTCTGCTTTGTAACAGTCCAGTATTACAGTATTACAAGTTACTGATTCATTACCTCTAACATTTAACCTAAATTTTACCCAGGCTTTTGCAATGCTCAGCTACCTTGACCTACTGGAAAAGAACAAGATGCCCTATGTGTGAAATATTTGTTACTACTTTTCTTGTTTACTTTCATTTTTAAAATTAAAATATAATTGTTATAATATTTGTAAGTTTAAGTAGTATAAAATGTTAATTATATATTGTGATACAATGACCACCTGAAGAATACAGTGAAGAGATAAACGGATTCACTATAATTAAGCTTCCACATTACTAAAATAATATGCATTTTCATGAAAAGTTATTCTGTTGTTATTGTATCTACCCTGGGAACATAAGCTTTTGAACCTTCCAGGCTTGCCTCAATACCTAGATATACACGAAAAATTCAGCTAACCCTCGATTACACTTTGAATTAAGATATATAGATGATCTCACACCCACTATCCAGACAACCTCATATATGTTATTCAGGCCACTAATTATCTAGAAAAGTGGTCCCCAACCTTTCTGGGACCAGGAACCAGTTTTGTGGAAGACAAGGGAGCAGGGTGAGGAGGAGAAAGCTCAAGTGAACTTTGTTCACTTGTGCCCTACTGGTAGGCAAGCCTCAGGGTTCAGGACTCCTGTTCCAGAGGATTACCATCTCAGACCCATCCAGAGGCTAATAATGCAAGATTTACTCTGCTCTAGAATGTATTTTTTCTATGAAAACTCTGAGATGTCTCTCTTCTCTGGAACACTATAGTTATACCTTACTTATGTTTCCATTTGCAAACTCTGAGACTGTTGAATAAATCTTTATCATACCTAAGCATTGTTGGAGTTTGTTGGACATACAAGCTATCAGCATCATTGCATCCAAAAAATACTCCACTTCAGTTCAAGTGCCCCCATTACTTGAAACACTCTATCACTTGATCTTTTGGTGTTCTGTTCGCCCTGATAACTCCAGGGTCCCAGTGTGACTTCTCTCAGTTCCCAAAGTCTCTCCTTTTGTTGATGTTCTGAGCTTTTATTCTTTGGACCTCTGATATAATTTTTAAATGGGGTACATGCTTCTTAAGTCTGTTATGAAGGAAAAAGCCACTGGGCAATGACAACCTAATGGATTTATGGTCCATCTTCTGTTAAGTATTTGGCTTGATGAAATTATAATTAGAAGGAAAATTTAGAATACAGTGGTGACTCTAGGGAATTCTTTAAGATTCTGAAATATATATTTACATGTAAAATTACAAAACCTTCAAATTGTTATTTTTCAACCAGTATTTAAAGGCCCTTAAGGAATTAAATTATTCAAACATAGTGTGAACACATCTTCTGTTTTTTGGTTGGGCTGTGACAGCTTTCAGGAGAATTTATCTTAATATGGAACACTCTAAACAGTTCCCCAAAAGTTCTTCCCTTAGGGACTATGCCTATTGATATATACAAAAATTGTGGTCTCTTCTCATCAGCCTTTTGACTAAAATGGACCAATTTAGTCAAAATAATTTTAAGCTCTACTCACTATATCAAATATTAAGGAAAATATTTGTTTTTAGTCCACTTCAAGAGTCTTCCCCTAAGAATTTCCAACTTCTTAGAACAATGGAACATATTTTTTGATTGCTATTTAGAAGCTTCTAAAAGATTAAATGCATTTTAAAAATAGTCCTAAAAAAGATTTTAAGAGAAACTTGGGTCACTGAGCAGATAATTAGAATCAAAAATCTCCTGTAACAGGACAGTGAAAAATTAAAGTTATAATAGGTACCTTAAACAAAACACCCAATAGGCCAATTAATTATTTTTTTCTCTCTGCAAGGGATAGTTATTGCCTGTGTTTTAAGTGTTTGGCTTGACTCTGTCTGCCTGGAAATTCAGCTTGTCACTTCTTTATTTTGGCTCTCAGAGAGAATGACAGTAGGCAATACCCTCTTTTTTATTTATTGATTTGAGGTGGGGATTTGGAGAGAAAGAGGGAGAGAAAGAGAAGCATTGTTTGTTCTTTTACTTATTTATGATTCTTATATATGCCTTGACAGGATCAAATCCACAACCTTAACATATTGGGATGATGCTCTAACCCACTGTGTTACCCAGCCAAGGCCCTCTGTACCTTCTTGAGTTCATGGAATTCCTTAATAATGCAAAAACACTTTTTCTGTCACTTGGAACCCAAGAAAATATATGAAAGAATTTAATATCTCTGAGATCAGTAATTTAGCAAAATTGATAGCTAAAACTGCAAAATCAGATAGGATTAAAAATGCCTTCCCAAAGCTAAAATAAAACTATGTATCTAGAGGTAAAGAGTCAAAGTAGGAATATAGAGGTGGACACTTAAGTTAATCTATAATGTCACTTAAGTTGCATTACAGTTCTCTAGGGAATCAATAACAAGTATTATTATAGTGGAAGTTGTTGCAAAACCAGAAATGCAACTCTAGAAACAATTCAATGGAAACTATTTTTTCTACCACCCTTTAATTCTAAAACTGAAGAAAAAAAAAGGAGAAATTAGATGTTTTGTTTTGTTTTCTTTTAAAAAGTCCAAACTGCTTCTATGAATTCAAGACACCTTGCCAAAAACAAAGCATATCTTAACTATCTTCTTCACAAATACTAATAAGTTTTAGCCATCTGAATGAATGAATTTATATTACCTTTTATACATTGGTAAAGTCTTGCCTTGTTGTATATTTGTCTCATGACTGAAATTTTAAATAATGAATCATTTTGTATAAATATACATATACCAAATGATGAAGTGTTTTTATAACACTTCAAAGAACATTTGGTCAGTGAATGTGTCTTGTGCTTTGTTAAGGAAGCATGTTTCTTAAAATTAGGAAACATTTGTTAGTAAAAGAACCAATGTTTCTAAAATGTATTTATAAATTTACCACTCTAAAGAATGGTAATATATTACTTTTAAATTGTATAAGGTATGGAAAACATTTTTGAGAAAATTGAATGAAAATGGGTATTTAAATGTAAGTTGTGCTTTGGCTGGTGTAGCTCAGTGGATTGAGTGCAGGACTGCAAACCAAAGGGTCGCCAGTTTGATTCCCAGTCAGGGCACATGCCTGGGTTGCAAGTCACATCCCCAGTAGGGGGTGTGCAAGAGACAACCACAAATTGATATTTCTCTCTCTCTCTTCCTTCCTCCCTCTCTAAAAACAAATAAATAAAATCTTTTTTTTAAAAAAAAGTAGGTTGTTATTTCTGAATAAGAAGAGACAAGCTATGAAGGACAGTGAAAATTGTAGGGAGAATTCAAAATGGCAGTGGAGTAGGTGGAAGATATAATCACCACCTCACAGAGCCAAACTGGAATTCCAACAAAGTTATAGATCAAGCACCCTGAATAACCAACTAAAGACTAGCTTTAAAAAAATGTCTGATGACAAAGGATTTAAAGAAGGAGCCACATTGAGACTGGTAGGAGATATGAAAAGGGCTGGCCCCACTTCCGTGGTCAGTGGCTCA
Organism: Trachops cirrhosus; assembly: GCA_028533065.1. Classification (NCBI taxonomy): domain Eukaryota; kingdom Metazoa; phylum Chordata; class Mammalia; order Chiroptera; family Phyllostomidae; genus Trachops; species Trachops cirrhosus. The sequence goes on along the minus strand of JAPYXV010000017.1, from coordinate 271,959 downwards.
GTTTCTGAGACATATCTAAGCTGTGAATCATTCACCCTAAAAAGCCTGGGGTCTATACAGAGCCCGGAAGTAGTGTTCATATACCATCTGGCTGTGAAAAGCAGTGGGGATTTTATTCATCAATGGTAGATAGAAGTCTGCTAGAGTTATACACACATTCTTAAAGAGGTAACGACCAACTTTTTCCACAGCTACTTACCCTGGTATCCTGAAAGGGAGTTTGGAGAAGACTAGAGTTATGTAAGAAGAGTATGGGGTTTCTTGTTCTGGGGAAAGAGCAGAAAGGACAGTCACTAGAACCCTGTGCTGTGAATTCCCATCAGTCTGGAAAAAAGCAATAGCTTCACACTCTGGAATCCTTCCCATCCCAACCTGTGGAGCTCATGCCCTTCTGAAAAGTCAGCTGTCTTGTTCAGTGTGTAGAGTTGATGGGTTAAAGGAACGTTAACAATCCTCCCTGTTTATGCCTGCGTCATGACCTTTATTGTAAGAATGAGAATATTGACATGCTATCTCCTGGGGACACAAGGCTCTTCTTGGGAGAGTTAGTACTATTAATGTTTAACTGTTCTTTCGAGGGGGAATGGACCCCTCTGCCACACAGACCTGTTAACCAAGTCACATAAGCCCTTGGCGCATAGCCAACTTTGTTTAAAAACTACTTGAATATAGCCCCCAAAGTAAGACTTTGGAATCTTACCTGCGAGAAGGATGCTTTGCTCAGAACTTTTCTGAGTCGGACCCTGAATACTGTCTCCGGGATTCCCCAGCATCTATGTTTGCGTGTTGGTGAACTTGCTTCTGGTGAATATGCTCTTGATTCTGTCTTTTTCTTTGCTTTACCTTAATATAGTGCTTAGCTATTCACCCTTAACTTGGGGATTTTATTGTCTGCAAATCCAAACCTCCAAATTAAGTGGCCATGATCTCATACATGCCCCTTAACAGCACAAGAGTATGTGAAGACTGAGAGGGTATCAATGACTAAGTTTGGTTTTTTTGTCCACTTCCCTTTAAACTGACTGGTGTTTACCTCTCATGAAAAATCTGCTAACCCACTCTCCAGGCTTCCAACCGACCCACCATCCACAGTCCTGTGGCCCCACTTGCCAAAGTCTTAGTGGCTCCACACTACTGAGATCTGGCAGAATCTGGGGCAAACTGAGTTGTGTGTCTCTGGGGTGGGGACTATAAACCCACCATCTGTGAAGCCTCACCAGCAACCCCCCTTAATGGCACAACCACTAACTCCTATCTGGTGATTCCTTGTGAACCTAACTGATGCAATTTGAGTACTACCGGAGGCTCTTTCAGTGACTGAGCCTAGCAGGTAGCTAGTAGGTGAAGGCTGGCAGAGGCGAATTTTTGCTAACCTGCCCATGGACCTGGTGTTGGTAAAAGCCAGGCTTGATGTGCAACTTGATCCTTCCCAAATGCACCCAGGCCTAGCAGAGGAAATAACAAGGTGTGGATGGCTTGTAGACCCAAACAGGTTGCTGAGGGCCAATCATAGGCAATGTCTAACATTGGTCTGCTCCACAGTCACTCCCCAAATATCCAGAACTAACATACTCAGTGGCTGGCTTCAGGCAACATCAGAGCAGGACCCAATAAGCTCCACAAGCAGCACATCTGCAAGAAGATCTCAGCAGGCACAAAACTCTGGTGAGATGAATTCTGCTTTCTGTGGTTCACAGTTGTAGCTTTCACAGCAACTGTAATCAGAGTTGAGTTATTCAATCTAGGGTCAATCTCCAATATAAATTGATAAATAACAATCAAGCCCCAGTTACAACAGGAGGACCCACATAACCCATACAAGGGACATTTCTGAAACACCAACTCAAGTGATAAAGGAGACTGCACCATAGGGTCCCATGGGACACCTACTACATATTGACATCCCACAAAGACCAGGGGTTATAGCAGATCTACTGATACATGGAGGAAAAAAACCAATGATGCAGCCACAATGGAACAGGCCCCAAACAAAAGAGCAGGAAAAACCTGAAGAAGAGAAGGATAAGAAATGCCAGCTTATTTATCACATAGAGAGTTAAAAAATGGTTATAAGGACGCTCAACAGCATTAAAATGGACATAGAAATGATTAAAAAAAAATGCCTTCTCCAAGAAGGATCTACAAAGGGCCCAGAGACATGAAAAGATGCTCAGCTCTCTCTGATGAGAGAGAAGCAAATTAAAACCACAAGGAGATACCACTTCACACCAGTGAGAATGGCTGTCATAAACAAATCAACAGACAACAAGTGTTGGAGAGGCTGTGGAGAAAAAGGGACCCTAGTACACTGTTGGTGGGAATGCAGACTGATGCAGCCACTGTGGAAAACAGTATGGAATTTCCTCAGAAAACTAAAAATGGAAAAAAATACAAGTGAGAAATGAAGGCTACAATATATGAAATAAAGAATATACTAGAAGAAAAAACTGTACATTGGATGAGCAGAGATGTGAATCAGCAATTTGTAAGAGAAGGTAGAAGAAAACACCCAATCATAGCATCAAAAATAAAAAGGAATTTTAAGAAATGTGGTTAGTTTAAGGGACCAAATGTAGGGACAAAATGTGGCATAACAACAGTGTCATATAGGCACCAGATGGGTAGAAAGAGATCAAGGGATTGAGAACCTATTTGAACAAATAATGGCCCAAACTTTATGATCCTGATAAACAAAAAAGTCCTGGAAACTCAGAGTCCCTATCAGAATGAACCCAAAGAGGACCACAACAAGACACATCAAAATTAAAATAGCAAAATACGAGATCTAGGTCACTAAGGAAACATAAAAAGGTAGTGAGCTAATATCAAAGCAAGGGTTTCATTGAAAGGGGTCTTTCTGGAGCGAGTCAAGAGAGGGAAAGTAGTTGAGCTGAGACAAGTTCCCACCCAGGTGGTTCTGTGTAGTGTATTTGAAGAAAAAAGAAACATGCTATGGGGAAGTAGTCTTGGTATTGGTTACTTTGGGACTGCTCTATTTTCTTCCTTTTCTTGGGT
>JAPYXV010000017.1:255365-268444 GCA_028533065.1 Trachops cirrhosus | reverse complement strand
AGTGAATAAATAACCTTTCAGTAGTAACATTAAATGTAAGTGGATGAAAGGCTCCAATCAAAAGATATAGTGTAGCTGAATGGATAAGAAAATATGACCTGTACATATACTGTGTACAAGACACTCACCTTGGAACAAAAGACCTATACAGACTAAAAGTGAAAGGTGGAAAAAATATTTCAAGCAAATGAGAGGATCAACAACAACAAAAAATCCAGGGTAACAATACTTTGAGAACATAGATTTGGAAAGAAAGTCCATAAAAAGAGACACAGACAGTCATTTCACAATTCCAAAGGCAAGAATTCACTAGGAAGCTATAAACATTGTAAACATAATATGTACCTAACATAGGAGCACCCAAATATATACGGAAAATCTTGCAGGACTTCAAGAAATATATATAACGGCAACACAGTCATAATGGGGGATTTTAACACCCCAGTGTCCACAGTGGTTAGATGTTCCAAACAAAGACTCAACAAGGACATTGTGTGCATGCTAGATCAAGTGGGCTTAACTGATTTATATAGAAATTTAAACCCCACAGAAACAAAATAAATGTTCTTGTCCAATGCACATGGAACATTTTCAGAGATAGACTACATGATAGGACACAAAACAAGCCTCAGGAAATTTAAGAAAATTGGGACCATATCAAGCATTTTCTCAGATCATAATGGCTTAAACTGGAAACCAACCTCAAGATGAAAACTCAAAACAGTCAAGTACATGGAGACTAAATAACATGTTATTAAACAATGAATGGGTAAGCAAGTAGATAAAGGAAGAAATCAAAAAGTTTCTGGATAAAAGTGAAAATGAACACACAACAACCCAAAATATATGGGATACAGCAAAGGCAGTCCTAAGACGGGAAGTTCATAGAAATACAGGCTTACCTAAAAAAGATAGAAAAATATCAAAGAAATAACTTAACCTTACCTCTAAAATAACTGGAGGAAAAACAACAAAGCGCAGAGTGAGCAGAAGGAAGAAAGTATTCAAGATCAGAATTCAAGAGCAGAATTAAATGGCATAGGGCCTGAAAGAACAATCGAAAGGATTGGAATCCAGGACCTGGTTCTTTGAAAAGGTAAACAAAATCAATAAACCTTTAAGCAGACTCAGAAAGAAAAGAGAGGTGACCCAAATAAATGAAATCAAATGAAAGAGGTGAAATTACAACCAATATCACAGAAATTCAAAGCATCATAAGAAATTACTACAAACTATATACCAGTTAATTTGAGAACCTGGAGAAAATGGCCAAATTTCTAGAAACAAATAATCCTCCAAAACTGAGTCAAGAAGAAGCAGAAAGCCTGAGTAGGCTGATATCAGCTAGTGAAAATGAAGCAGTAATAGAAAAAAAAAAAAAAACCCAGTGCACAAAAGCTCTGAGCTGGACAGATTCACATGAGAATTTTACGAAATATTCAGAGCGCTAACCCCAATTCTTCTCAAACTATTCCAAAAAATCCAAGAAGAGGGAAGGCTCCCAATCTATTTTTATAAAGCCAGTGTTACTTTAATCTCAAAACCAGATAAAGACACAACAAAGAAAAAAAACTCCCAAGCATTATCACTGAAGACATAGATGCTAATATCCTAAACAAAATATTGGCAAACAGGACCACCAATATATTAAAAAGATCATGGACCATGATCAAGTGGGATTCATCCCAGGGATATAAGGATGGTACAATATTAAAAAATCAATAAATGTAATACAACATTTGATCAAATACAACATCTGTTTATGATAGAAACACTCAGCAAAGTGGGAATAGAGGGAGCATATGTCAACATAATAAAGTCCACATATGAGAAAAGCACAGCCAGCATCATACTCAACGGGCAAAACCTAAAATCTTTTCCACTAAGATCAGGAACAAGACAAGGCTGTCCACTTTCACCACTTCTATTCAACATAGTACTGGAAGTTTTAGCCACAGCGATCAGACAAGAAAAGGTAATAAAAGGCATCCAAATTGGAAAGGAGGAAGTAAAACTGTCATTGTTGCAGCTGGCATGATAGTGTACATAGGAAATCCTATAGACTCGGCCAAAAAACTTCTTGACCTAATAAATTAATTTGGCAAAACAGCAGGATACAGAGTAAATATTCAGAAAAAAAATGCCAATGGCATTTTTATACACCAACAATGAAATATCAGAAACAGAAATCAGGAAAAAAATCCCATTTCCTATAGCAGCAAGAAAAACAAAGTACCTAGGAATAAATTTAACTTGGACTTTCTCAGTCCAAGGTAAAAGACTTGAAGAAATAAGTTAAGAAAGATACAAATACATGGAATACTGTGTTCATGGACTGGAAGAATTAACATCATTCACATATCCATACTACACAAAGAAATCTATAGATTCAATGCAATCCCTACCAAAAATACCAATGATATATTTCACAGACACAGAACAAATATTTCAAAAATTGACATGGAAAAATATATGACACCATAGAGCCTCAGCAACTTTGAGAAAGAAAAACAAAGTAGGAGGGATCATAATACATAATATCAAACAATATTACAAGACCATGACTATCAAACTATATTACAAGTTCATGATAATCAAAACAGTCTGCCACTGGCATGAAAACAGACATATAGACCAATGGAGCAGAACAGAGGGTCCAGAAAGGAACCCAAGTCTCTATAGTCAATTAATATTTGCCAAAGGGGGCAGAAGCATAAAGTGAAGTAAAAACAGCATCTTCAAGAAATGCTATTGGGAGATGTTGATAGCTACATGCAAAATAAATGAAACTTGATCACTAGCTTACACCATACACAAAACTAAATACAAGGTGGATAAAAGACTTAAATATACTTTGTGACACCATAAAAGTCCTAGAAGAGAACATAGGCAGGAAAATCTCAGATATTCCATGCTGAAGTATTTTCACAGATACATCTCCTATGGCAAAAAATACAAAAAAAAAAAAAAGAATAAACAAATGGGACCTCATCAAAATAAAAAGCTTCTGCACTGTTAAAGGAAACATCAACAAAACTGAAAGGGAATGAACTGTATGGGAAAATATATTTGCCAACAGTACCTCAGACAAAGTTTTGATTTCTAAAATATATAAAGAACTCACACAACTCCACTCCAGGAAAAAAAACAACTCAACTAAAAAATGGGCAAAGGACATGAACAGACACTTCTCCAAGGAGGACATACAGACAGCACACAAACATGAAACGATGCTCAGTATCACTAGCCGTCCAAGATGCACACTAAAACCACAATGAGATACCACCTCATAGTGGTTGGAATGGCCATCATAAACAAATAGACAAACAACAAGTGCTGGTGAAGATGTGGAGAAAAGGGAACCCTAATACATTGTTGGTGGGAGTGCACACTGGGGGAGTCACTATGGAAAATAGTATGGAATTTGCTTAGAAAACTAAAAATGGATCTGCCGTTTGACCCAGCAATTCCACTGTCGGGATTATAACCTAAGAACCCTGAAACACCAATCCAAAAGAACCTATGCAGCCCAATATTCTTGGCAGCACAATTTACAATAGCCAAGTACTAGAAGCAACCTAGATGCCCATCAGTAAATGAGTGGATCAAAAAACTATGGTACATTTACACAATAGAATTCTATGCAGCAGAAAGAAGGAGCTCCTACTCTTTGCAACAGCATGGATGGAACTGGAGAGCATTATGCTAATGAAGTACGCCAAGTGATGAGGGACAAATACCATATGTTCTCACCTTTAAGTGGAACCTAATCAACAAAACAAACAAGCAAGCAAAATAGAATGAGAGACATTGAAATAAAGAACAAACTGACAGTAACCAGAGCTAGGGTGTGAGGGGGATAATGTGGGGGAAGAAAGGAAAGGATGAGGTCAAGGAACATGGATAAACAACACATGCACAAAACAATGGAAGGCAGCTTGAATGTGGGAGGTTGTGGAGGGTTGAGAGTTAGGGCAGGAGACAGTAATGGGGGGAAATGGAGAAAAATGTAACTGAGAATTTAAATAATTAAAAATGTTTTTTAAGGGAAAAATACTACAAAATTCTAAATGACAAGATTGTTTTATGGAAAGTATACTTTATAGAATATGTTAATAATGTAAAAATTGAAGGTATTTTAGTTGTAAAGAAGGGTTTTGCCCTGTGGGATGTATTTCCTTGTATGTCACAATAAAAGTTATATTACTTCTCTATTCTAATCCTCCAATAACCTAATTTTTTTTTAAACAGCATGGTGCGGCAGAGATTATAGAAACCTAGTAGTTGTTTGAAGTTTTTTTTTATTCACTTCTCACTTGAAGTTAAATTTTTCAGTCCTGTTATTTTTAACTCTTATGTACAAAAACTAGAACTGTTGAAATGTTTTGTTTCTTTATGGCAAACTTTTATTAGTGAATTATATGTAACAACATTAGATTTAATCCTCATATTTGTTAAAAAGATACAGATCAGGAGCCATTTCAATTTGAATTGTGTTTAATAAGGAAAATAACCATTTATAATGCAGAATAATTTTTCCCAAGTTTTGTACTTTCCAAATAATCTTAACTGAATAAGGAAATATATTTTTATATTAACTGTTTATAACATTCAGGAATCACTAAGACGACCCATATTTGATAATTCAGTTGACTGAGAACTTTTGACTGAAAGGTTATGAAACTTTGATTGCATAGCTTATAGTTACAATTTATTAATAAAAGGATATAGATTAAAATCACGCAGAGAAGGAACACAAGGCAGAGTCTATGGCAGCGATCCCTAACCTTTTCGGCAGCAGCAACTGGTTTTTCCACAGACAAGGTGGTTTGGGGGAAGGTGGAAATCAGGTGAGCTTCACTTCCTCCTTCCTAACAGGCCATGGGTTGGTACCAATCTGCAGCCCAGGAGTTGGGGACCCTCAGGTGTATTAGATTTAAAAACCCAAAGCTTCCAAGTTGGCATCTCCCACTGAAGTCATGTAGAGAGCTAACTTTTCCAGCAGTGACATGAAACAATATGTAGGAAATGTTACCAATCAATGAAACTCACTCATGCCTTGATGCCCAGGGTTGTATTACTTCAGTCTCATAAACATAAATGACTACCTGATCTCACAAAGTCCCAAAGCCCACACATTGTGATAATACACTGAGACCAAAAGCCAACATGCAAACAAAAAGACAGTGTTAAGCAGAATACTCTGAAGCTTAGGTTAACTTCTTTGTCGGATGAGGTAAATGCTGTCGTACACAGGCCATACATATATACTCTGGACTTTTTTTTTTTTACAACAAAACATATATTTGAGTGTCTACAGTAAATCTCCCATTTACTTGACAAACAGCAATATACAGGGTAAGGAAGAGTAGGTTTACAGTTCTTTCACTATTCATTAATTATTAAATTTTCCAGATATTCATAATTTTTGGAGGTAAGTATAGGATTAGATTTAAACATCTCTTATAAAGAGGTATCACACATTTTTATGTTCTTGTACTAATTTTTTTGTTTTTTAATTCCAACTAGTATTATTGCCATATTAGTTTCCATTAATATAAATTTCAGGTATACAGTTCCACAACATATCATCTGTGTGTCATATTGTGTGTTTGCCACCCCAAGCCCAGTCTCCTTCCATCACCATTTACTCCCCTTCATCCTCTTCTACCCACCACCCCTCCCCACCACCTTTTCCCTCTGGTAGCCACCACATTGTTGTCTGTGTCTGTAAGTTTATTGTTTGTTTGATTGTTTTTGCTTAATTCCTTCACCTTCACTTAGTGCCCCAACTCCCCTCCCCTCTGACAGCTGTCAGTCTGTTGTACCTATGGGTCTCTTATCTATTGAGTTTATTTCATTCACTAGTTTCCACATATAAGTAAATCTTATGGTACTTGTCTTTGTCTGACTGACTTTTTTACCTAGCATAATACTCTCCAGCTTTGTCCATGCTGTGGTAAAAGGCAAAAATTTTTTTATAGCTGAGTAGTATTCCACTGTGTAAAAGTACCACAGCTTTTTTAGTCACTCATCTACTTAGACTGATGGACACTTTTCATATCTTAGCAATTATACATAACATTGCTATGAACATAAGGATGCAATATATTCTTTCAAATCAGTGTTCTGGGTTTTTATGGCTATTTTCCCAGAAGTGGAATTGCTAGGTCATAAGGCAGATCCATTTTTAATTTTTTGAGGAAATTTGATACTGTTTTCCAAGTGTCAGCACCATTTTGCATCCCCACCTATAGGGTCCCTTGTGTTTTCTTCACAACCTCAGCAGCACTTGTTTTTGATTTATTGATGGTAGCCATTCTGATAAGTGTGAGGTGATATCACACCGTGGTTTTATTTTTATTTTTTTAACATTTCTATTTTTAGAGCAAGATGTAGGGATGGAGAAAGAGAGGAAGAGAAATATCAATTGGCTACCTCCCACACCCTCCTAATTGGCAACCTTCTATATTGTTTATCATTTTTTTAATATATTGATATTAGAGAGATAGAGGATGGAACAGAGACATCAACTTGTTGTTCCACTTTTTTGCATTCATTAGTTGATTCTTCTATCTGCCCTGAGAGGGATGGAGTGCTCAACATTGGCGTATCAGGATGAGGCTCTAACCAACCAAGCAAACCAGCCAGAGACTATTTAGTTATACTGTCAACAAAGCATTAAAGTAGAGAAATACTGAGAGTATTCAGTGAGATTGGTCATTATATTTGGGGTGAAAATGCAGTCATGGTAGTAGAGGTAAGAGGCAGTAGAGAACAGAGTAAAGGAGAAATGGGAAAAGAGCAGATATAGAAAACATGTGATCAAACAGCCTTTTTAAAACTACATCATAAATTGTCTTGCATATCATGGTATCAAAGTCTTTTTTAGTGGGGGTATGATATAATCAGCAATGTTTTATAAAACAATTCAAATATAAAGACTGAGATAAAGAGATAAAGACTAGAAGCAGGAAGAGCAGTGGGGAGTTTCCTGAAATAATCATTAAGAACACTGTTGATCAGTAATCAATCTATTTTAAGACTATAGAGTATTAATAGACTATTATCCCATTAGAACAAAAGCAGCTTATAGTAATTTTAAGTCAGCATTTGCAAATAAAAAAACACTTAGCAGTGATATAGAGTTAAATGTCTTGTCCTGGACAAGGAAATAAAACAAGTGGACATGCTTATATGGTGAGATAGTGTAATGGGGAACCCTGCCCCTGGAAACAACAGAGGGGTTGAGTGCATGCATGTGTTGCACTGTAAACCATGGCTGCTACAAGCTGACGCACACACAGTCTTCTGGCGGGGAGCAGTGTAAGGGGTGGGGACGGGAGATGAGATTCACTGCAAAAAAAAAAAAAAAACATGGAGAGATGCAATTCCTTCTGTAATCTCTTTCCCTGATGGGGCTGGAAGTCCTAGGCCCCAAACATTAATGACAGTGGGAGAAAAAGAGGCTTGGACCTGTTAGCAGCCCAGCACCTGAAAATTTAAACCTCATTACAATATAGGGTAGGCTTGTCAGCAGAGCGCCCTCCAGGACCTCTGTTCCTCAAATCTCTGAGGTTCACAACATTTCTCAAGATTCCTCATTGTCATCTTTCAGGAAAGCAATCTTTGTTCCCTTTCTCAGAAAGACTGCTGTGAACCACACAACAAAACAAGGTACCAGGCTATTTATTAGGACTTTTATTAGGTTCCAAAGTCAATCTCAGTTCCTCAAGGCTTTCTGCTAACAACCAGAGCCCAAGGACAAAGTTCCAAAAGAGGGAATTAATACTAGCCTTAGAATCTTATCTCCCACCAACTAGTCCCACTTACTGCTCACATAGATGACATTTCTCAGGCACCAAAGAGCACAAAGCCCCAAATGGCAGAAATATGTTCTCACCCCAGCTGACTTTTACCTGGCACCCATGGCACAAAGCCCCAATAATAGAGGCATTTCCTCCCCTACTAGTGCATTTACTGTTCTCCTGGCAGGAATGACCTCTCACCAGACAGTCTCATGGCAGATGTGCTCTCTTGCTCTAACCCGCTTTATCCAGCACCAGACAACCTTTCTTAGGTCCAAATTGCTCAAAATCAAAATGGCACAGAGAGGACTCCCAATGTAAAGAAAACATTTGTTACCTAAGGCCCCCAAAAATCAGAAAGCAAGAAATGAAAAAAAAAAAAAACCTAAAGCAAAGAATAACTCAATCTAAGCACTGAGATTTCTTTCCTTTACAAAAAAAAAAAAAAAAGAGCTCTCTCTTCTTCCATTTTGGTTCATGGGCATGTACTACCTACTACAAAGGCATATTTGGAGTCTGTGTAGATGTTAACCTTCTTTCCCTGGGGCAGTACTAAGGATCTCATGAGGGCTATCAGTTCAGCCTTCTGTGCTGAAATTTCAGGTACAAGGGCTTGGTCTTCTATGACCTTGTCTACAATGACTACTGTGTACCTGGCTCATCATTGGAGCTTCTCCTGTCTGGGTATAGTTCCAAGGCTGGGCCATCAATAATAGGTCCAGTAGATCTGATCTGCTAAAATAAACTTGGTAAATAATTTTCAAGCAATCATGCTAGAGGGCTGAGTTTCTCTCTGTGTCTGGGAGCAGAGTGGCTGGTTTTAAAGTTTTACGAGTCTGCAAGATAACATTTGTGTCGTCCAACAGAGTGGCCTGGTATTTCCCCATGCACCCTGCTATCAGCTAATACCCTCCTTTCTTTTCCAGTAGAGTTAAGACCTGGTATGACACCATACTGATCTAGGCGGTTCCCAAATGAACTTCTCAGCATCCTGTAAAATGTCACAGGTGGCTGCTATTGCTTGAAGACATGGCAGCCACACCTTTGTCATGTGACCCAACTTTTGTAAAAGATAGACAGTGGGTTTGGGAATGTTTACTAGAGTCTGGATTAGTAAATCCAGTCCAATCCCCTGCCTTTTATGAACATACAATTTGAAAGGCTTGTGTGCATTAGACAATTCTTGTGTGGGAGCAGAAAATAGCTTTTCCTTCCAGGTATCAAATGCTGTCTAATATTCCTTTGTGCATTTGAAAGGTTCAGAGTCCAGTCCTTTCAAGGATTCATACAGAGGATCCTTTCAAGAAATCATAGAGTGGTTTTGCTATTAGCCCAAAGTTTGGATCCCTAAGAACTGACAAAGCTGCCTTCAGTTTTCTGGGGTTTTCTATGTAGCAATGGGTGGTTTTCTATCCACCATCTAGCTTCTATGGCTCTATTACAGTTCAGATCCCTTATTTGCCATTTACTGTTTCCAAATCGGGGCCTTATGAAGTGATACCTTATATCCCCTTTTTGTCGAATGATTTAGGACTTTGCTGGTATTGAACTAACAGTCCTCATGGGTGCTGCTAGTTATCAGCATGTCATCTATGCATTGCAGAAGGACTCCTGATAGTAATTGAATATCTGTTAACTCTTTGGGCAATACATCACCAAATACAGTCAGGGAGTTCATAAATCAGTGTGGCAGCACAGTCCAGCAGTATTGGAGCATGGCTTTAGTTTCTGGGTCGTGACATTCAACAGTGAATAGTTGCAGAGTCTGTTCATCTGTTGGGATGCAGAAAAGGCATCCTTCAGTCTGCGACTGAAAACCATTTGCTGTCACCAAGCACAATGGCCAACAGAGTACTGGGGTTGGCCACTGTAGGATGAGTGTTCTGCACAATGTCATTATGGCTCTAAGATCCCATGCAAATCTATGTTCATCATAGAGAGGTTTTTTGACTGGTGGTATGGGAGTGTTGTAATTGGCATTACTAAATTAATTATACTTTTATAAATTTCTTTAATGCTGGGCAAATAACTACTAACGCTTCCTTTTTGAGAAGGTACTGTTTCTTCCATGGGATCCATGCCCCCTCTTTTAACTTTTATAGGTTGGACATTAATCTCTTTACCCTGGGTTCTATCAGCCCAGATGGTTTGATCAACCTGTTCATAGATGTCAGATGGGAAGTGTTCACCTCTGAGACCTTCTGGACAGGTCAGGAGTGCCTGGAGCTGGACAGCATGTTGCAGGACTTCTATTCAACGTTGCTGCTTTTCAGGAAAAATTTACTTGGGTGTATAATTTGCAAAGCACACTTCAACCAGCAGTGCAATAGAGCAAACTGGCATGTAGAGAAAACTATGTACAATTCTCTGATCACCAAGCTGACATTGTAGGGGTTGAAGGAACACCTGATTTTGTAATTGTTCAGTCACTCCAGTAACCATTACTGTCTCTGAACTTTCCTTGGTTACTTTTGTATTCTGTGCTAAGTATGTAGCTCCTGTATCTACAAGAAAATCAACTGGCTTGTTCCCCACTATTAACTATACCCAAGGCTCCTGTAGGGATATACCAATAGGTTGGGAAATGTCCAGTGGTGCCCCTGGGCACAGTCATCATCAGACTTGCTCACCTTTTTAGCTTTTATCAGTGAGGATGTGTCTGTTCTTACCTTTCCATTTGAATTTTGGGCACTCCTTTCTCCAATGGCCCTGCTCCTTGCAATGGGCACACTAAAAGAGGTGCCTTGCAGGCCTCTCTTTTTCTGTTTAGGGTCCTGCCTGTTGTCTCATCACCCTATTTCTAATAACACCAGGGCTTGCTTTACCTTCCTTGCTTCCCAGGCATTATAGACTTTAAAGCTATGTCTATACCAGCTGAGAGGAATTAATTTCCAGTACCCATCTAAACTCTAGTGTTTCTTTCTCATATCTGAAGCACTGTGTCCAAATAAAGTCATGTTCACCATCTACACACTCTGATGCCTGCTGGTCAGCATCAGAATGCTTCCTATATGCTGATAGATCCTCTCCAAAAATTCACAAGTGTCCTCATCTGGCTTTTGCTGAAGGGCCTTTATCATATCCAGGCCTTTTTGGGGGGCTACCCATTTCTTAAGCCTTCCAGTATGCACCTTCTGTAATGTCCTATCAGGGCGAGGTCCCTGGTGTTTGGGTCCCACTCAGGGTGTGTTAAGGGAATTGCCTCAGCTGGGTTAGGATTCCCATTGGGATTGCCTTAGTGGAACTATTAGACCTCTTCATTAACCTTATTTATATGAAGCCATCTCTCATCTGCTATTAAGATGTTTAATAGAGCAAGTACATCTTCCCATTTTGGAAGATGAGTGGCAAAAATGGAGGTGATAAGATCTGCCATCCTCTGAAGATGGTACCTGTATGATGTTGGTATTCTTCCAACTCAGCAAGTCTGAAGTGCAGAACAGATTATGAGCCTAGTAGTAGCCAGTGGGCTGGCCTTACTGATTTACTCAGCCTATAGGATGTTGCCTTGGTCTGGGTAGGGAGGCTCCTAATAGTCAAATAGAGGCCCTAATGGGTCTTTGAGGGGGAGACCCATCCTTCATCATAGACGGGTGGGTCTGTTGGTTACCTGGGCTCTATTCGTGGGGTGGCTTGCAGTGAGGATGATAATGGATGTGGTCCCTCTGCTATGATCATTGCTTCCCTTGAGGTCAGAGCATTAATGAAGCCCATTTCCTCATTCTTCTTTTCGTCCTATGGACTATCATGAAGAGATTTCAAGTCCTTTGCCTTCTCTGCTCCATTAAGTAAACTTCAGTTTCTGGTAAAATCTCATTATGCAATGATATAAATGCCAAGACATAATGGATTTCATCCCATTTATGCAACAGTTGGCAATACTGTTCCAGTCTCATTATAGCATAGGAAACCACTATGGACCATCTTTCCCCACAATCCAAAACATGTATAGGCTACACATTATAATAGTAAACCAGTACATACCCCAGTCTGACAAAACTATATCCACTGAGCTCCCTCCAGAAGCCAACACAGAATGGCCAGTGCTGGCCCAGATGTACAGTCCTAAAGGTTTGACGAAGAGAATGGGAAAATATAAGCAAAACGTGAACCCACAATTCCATTATTCTAAAGAGTACACATAGCCCTGGCTGGTGTAGCTTAGCAGATTAAGCGCGGGCCTGTGAACCAAGAGATCACAGTTCGATTCTCAGTCAGGGCACATGCCTGGGTTGCAGGCCAGTTCCCAGCAGGGAATGCACAGGAAGCAACCATACATTGATATTTCTCTCCCTCTCTCCTTCCCTTCCCCTCGGAAGATAAATAAATAAAATCTTTTAAATAAATAAATAAAGAGTACACATAAGCTAGCCTTCCATCAACCATTCCTGCAAACAGTGCCCCAAGTTATGTCCCACTTAAAGATCTGCCAGTTTGCACCAGACCTCAGTTCACAACCTTAAAATTCAGGTGTTCCTTCCTTCTTCTCAGAGTCTCTTCCCTTCCCAGACCCATTTCCTTTCCACCTACGACATGTTTTCAAGTTGTGAACCCCCTAGCTGGTCTGCTGAGAAATTCCCGGCAACTGGGATAACTTACAGTGGCACTCCTTGGGGAGCAGGGGCACTGGTGACGTACCACAAGTGTCCCGACTTTGGGCACTACTACAGTAACTGCACAACTAGTTAAGTTTGAAGACAGAGTCTGGCAAAAAGGGAAAAGGAATTTTTATTTTCTTATAAATATACACAGTAGATTTCTTGATGCCCACCTCCCACCACTACTGCCAAAGGAGCGAGCAGACTGCTGGTGGGTTGCCACCTTGGCGTTTCTCACGTGTTTGTCGCCTGCCAGCAACCTTCCAGTACCTGCTTCCATTGATTTGCCGGCTCAAATCTCCTCCCTGCATCCCCACCCCTTCATTGGTAACTTGCCTTCTGCCGTGCTCCTGGTCAGGCCCAAAGTATTCAGGGAGGTGCGCCCAGCTAACACTCCCTGGTTAGCCATAGTCAACTGGCTCTCAGTGGCGTGGGCAATAGGCAGGTAGGAGTCAATGCAGCTTCTTGTCTGACCAAGTGGAATGGGACTAGCCGGCCCAAACCTCCCTGAGTCTTGCAGACTGAGACTCCCCGCCCTGCCTGCAGTCTGAGGCCCCACCCATCTTCTCTCTGACCTAAAGACTGTCACGCTCTGAAACAGTTCCTGGCGCGCTATAACAGAGGACACTGGGAACTCTCAGGCTAGGTTGCTCAGGAAATTCAGTTCCTATCT
>JAPYXV010000017.1:225095-255265 GCA_028533065.1 Trachops cirrhosus | reverse complement strand
CCCGCCCGCCCTCCCGGCGCCTTACGTACTTCTCTTTTTTCCAGTGTCTTATCGCCTATCCTCTAGAAGTTGCCTGGGAGTCCCAAGCATTTTCCTTCTTCCGCACTTCTCCACTCTCTGGGGCAGTTCCTCCCATTTACACAGGGGACAGTTCTTTACAAAGAATCATTCACACTGTTGAAAATGCTTTTCATTCGAACTCTTTAAATGGAGTGACTTGTGGTAAACGTTCATCACCAAACCAAAACTTAATTCCTAACCTAATTGTAGTTTCTACCTGCCAGTCTAGAATTATGTTAGTCATCACTAAGTATGGTAATTCAACTAACAGACTTCTTTGGAGTCTCCTAAAGAAAGGTGATCTTGCATGAAACAATCCACTTTCTCCGTTCTGCCTATAAAAGCGTTTCATTTTATATAGCTCCTCTGAGCTCCTTTCTGGGGGCCCGATGGGATTCATCAGTGGTTGAATGAAGCCATTTTTGTGATTACATTTACTTAGTTGAATTTTGTTTGACGATATAAATAGTATTTTTTAACCAATGTCAATGCCAATTGACCATGTAAATGTACTGAGATTTTTTTCAGGATTTTTTTGCAAGTACTGAATAACCTCAGGTAAATTTGTGTTTTCACGATTTTTGATACTAATACCGGCAGCAGTGACACTATGCACAGAATGTGTGAACATATTGTTTCTCTTGTGGCTAAATAGGACAACCACTATAGACTGTTGTTGGTGTGATAGTAAAGAACATTTATGTAGTAACTACTATAAGTATTTATTATAATTATTTCCGTTTTATTTATTTTAATTAGGTCAGTTTTGGGGAAACTGCATCAGAGGTTTTAATTTATATCACCTATGAATTTAATTTCAGTATAGTAAAAATGTCTTTAGAAAAATATTTGGTATAGAACGAGTTATGTAAGTCAGCTAATAACAAAAAATTGACAAAGTTAACTTGTTCAAAACAGTTCTGAACTTTCCAATTTTGAAACTGAAAAGCAGGGAAGTCATTTATGTGGTTAAAGTTTTGAGAATGGATCTATCGTAATCTTAAAATCTTAAGAGAAAATCGTTATCAAGGAAGAGTTCGGGGAAACAAGTAGTGGCGCCGCTTACCTAAAGCCACAGATCCAGTAGTGAAAACCTTCTCTGACAGTTAAGGAACCTATCGAGCCGACACTGGACTAATGTACCTAACTTGTTTCTATTTACCAGCCACCGCAGCAGCCTGTGGGTCACTTAATTGCAGCCTAGTTTGTTAACTGCAAGGTACTTTTGACCAGCTGATTCTGCCCGGCCACAAACAGCTTTCAGTCCCTTGGCCCTCAACAGGGTGGTTCAAAATCCCCAGTGACCGCGCTACTAGCGTCCACAGGACCTGGGGCAATCTAAAACTCTAATATAGCCTGATTGCTCGAGGAGGGGCAGAGTTGGGAGCAGGGTGGAGGCGGTGGGAAGTAGGTCTTAAGAATTGAACTATTAGCCCTGGCTAGTGTGGCTCAGCGGACTGAGCGCGGGCCTGCGAACCAAAAAAAAATCGCGGTTCGATTCCCGGTGGGGGCACATGCCTGGGTTGCGGGCCAGTTTCCAGCAGGGGACCCATGAGAGGCAGCCATACATTGATGTTTCTCTCCTTCTCTCCCTCCCTCCCCCTCTAAAGATAAATAAATAAAATCTTTAAAAAAAAAAAGATTTGAACTATTAATAAGCCTCAGCATTCTTTCATTGTTGCGTCACTAAGTGACGCGAACGCCAAGGGAGCATAAAAGGCGCGGTCTCCGCTGGAAACAGGAGAGGGCTGGGACTCCAGGGGAAGTCCTGGCAGCCTAACCCCTTCACGCCGGGAGCTCAGACCTGCGCGTCAGTGCTGCAGATTCCACCTCCGCTTTGTGTCCAACTTCCGCAGAGTAACTGGGTTCACATCTTTCCTTTCGCCTCCACAGCTAAAAGCTACTATAGAAGTCCACGTTGATCCCTTTGCAAAATGGTAAGCGCGTTTGGTATCTGGTCTTATGACCGTCAATTTACTCGGTTTCAGCCCGACTAGTTAGACTAATCCCCTCGCCACACACCAGGTGAGCCGTGGGCAAGCCAGGAAAGGTTCACTGGCATTCCCACCTGAGTTCCACCTCTTTTGTCCCCCCTCAACCACATCGGTTTATGAAAATAATTGCCTTCCACCAAACCAGTCCCTCATGCCAGAAAGGTTGGGGAGCAGTGAGTTAAACTGGAGAGGTTTTACCGAAGTTAGGATTCCCGGAAGTGAAAGGGAAAGCAGTAGACTGAGGAAGAAAACTGGCAGGGTGTAAAGGAGAATGGGAGGTATAACTGTCTCCTGGACAATGTTTAAGATCGACCAATGGATATCAACATAGTGACCTGTAAGTTTTCGGTACTTTTCACGAATTCCCAGACCGGAAGGGCCGTGGAGTGGGGGCGGGGTATTGAGGCGCGTGCGAATCTCTCGAGACTTTTGAGACCGTTTGTGAACGAGATTGAGTAGAATATGTCGCGAGGTTACCTCGAGAGTTTAGGATTTAAAAAACGCGAATTACAAGTAACGGTAGAAATAATGCTGTTGGTGGCGGGCGGGGCATAGGGGGAAGCCTGACGTCTTACGTAATGACGTAAAGC
Organism: Trachops cirrhosus; assembly: GCA_028533065.1. Taxonomy (NCBI): domain Eukaryota; kingdom Metazoa; phylum Chordata; class Mammalia; order Chiroptera; family Phyllostomidae; genus Trachops; species Trachops cirrhosus. The sequence goes on along the minus strand of JAPYXV010000017.1, from coordinate 252,621 downwards.
CCTCGAACTCGGTATTTTGCGGCCTAGGCAAACCGGTGAACTTCAAACTGTTATACACATCCTGTCAAACTGGATCACCCGGTGGATTCTCCGAGTCCTGGGTTCTCTTCAGCCATGAGGCATGTGGCGCCGGAAAACTCCGTCGAGTTAGACCAGCAGGTGAGTTTAAATGTGTCTATTTAGTGTATTCGTAGACTTTCCTTGTTTAACGTGGCTTGCGGCGTAATGATAACTACCGGCTTTTGATAACTATTTTATCCGGGTTCCTCGTGACTTGCTGTGGGTGGGATGGTAGACGGATGGGGAAAGAAACTTTGTTTTGTTTATTGGACTTTGTGGAGGAAACAAAACGACAGTGGTGGTGTTGATTGTAACTATCACTGGCCCGGGTTGTCGCTCAGTGTGACGTGCAATGGCGGCTTTTGTGTGCTTGCGCCCCCTCGTAGACACGAACTTGTGCGAGTGTCGGCTTAGAGTTGATGGGGTGGAGGTATGGAAAGAGGGCCATTTTTTATGTGTGTTCAGGGAATTACGTCTGATTGTACGGACCTCTTCTAGGCCCTGAGGCGACGTTGATATGTGTCTGCGGCCACGAAATATTCGCTGGGAGCAAGTGGGGTTTTGTCTGAATGATGGCGGCAGCTTCTTATTTGGGCTGTGTCGTTCTGCAGTGCTGGGGTCCGCTAACGGAAAATCTGCGCTACCGGAACCGGGCTGTCGATTGACTGTGAAAAAAACTACCGAATTAGGCTTGTTGTACCCTACAGATGTTTTGCTACCTGGCTATTGCCATGGGGTGGTGTGGTTGAGGAGGTTGTTTATAAAGTATAAAGTTTTATTATGCTGAAGACCCAGACACAGGTACTCCAGAGGAGAAAGAATGGCTGCCGTCCTTATTTTAACCGCGTGTGCAGATAATTGAAGTTAGACCCTGGCTGGGAGCCATCTGGGAGATGTGGATCTACACCTTATGTCTTTTGTTTATTCTGACAGTAACTGGCCATTTAGCTGGGTGTACTCCGTTTCTTTGGGCGGTGAGGGGCGGGGCGGGGAGGACACGGTAAGTTGTATGTGTATTTAATGGCATAAAAGTCTTGGTGTTATTTTACATAATATTTTATTTCACCATAAAGTGGAAAATACATCAGAACCCTTTACTAGTCATATATTGCCTGTTTTAAAAATTATTGTGCCACACCAGTTGCAAATTGTTGATTTAGAACATGAACCTTTTACAAAATATGTTTGACAGACTGCTGAATTCTCCTGAAACAAAGATTAATGACAAATACTGTGTGATATGTTGAAATCTCGTATGAATACTACAAACAATATGATTTATAACATTTTATGTGTAGCTGGAAAGCATTTAACTTTTGTTAAATTGTGATATCTGGGTCATTTGAATTTAGTAGTAAGCAAATCCGATCTGGAAGAGTTTGATAATTTAAAGAATAATATCAATAGGTGGTGCATGTAAACTTGATAATGTCTTGGATTTTTTAATCTGGTTTCTATAAACATATAGGAAATGTTTATAAACATTAAAAAGCAAGCTGGCAGCTTTGCTTTTTGCTTTGGTCTTTTATGCTTTTCAAAAATTTATTGTAATATATAAAATGAATATACTGCTTGTAAGTGCCTCTTAGTAATACACAATACAATACAGTAAAATTAATTTTTCCTATAGTCTTGAAATGTATCATTGTAAAGGGACAGGTAGGAATAAAAATTACAGGTCTCTTGAAAATTTGGAGTACCAGTTTGTGCCCCTTTTAGCTATATGGCCAGTGATTTTTCTGTGCTTGTCTCTTCTTCACAATGGAAGAAATAAGTATTGTCTTCACCATGGGCAAGCATTAAATAATACAGTGCTAAGTAAAATAATTCTCACTGCATGACAGTTGATGGGTGGTGGTGTCACTGCTTAGGAATTGATCCAAATTAAAAAGTTGCACAATTTTTAGGGATGAGAAAACTCAGTCATCTTAAAATTCACCTAACATTTTTCAGGTAGCACTTTTAGGATGTAAGTAATAGCAAGTAGAACTTCATTGGCTGTAATTGATGATAATCATTTTGTTTGGTGATTGCAGAATTTTTATTATGGAAAATGGTTACAGTAAAACTTGTTTTGGATGAATGTATTTGAATCATCTATACTGATGTGCTTCTGGCATCCAGATCCTGCCTTTTTGCATTTGTCATACAGTGTAGACTTTTTTTTTTTAAAGAAAGCATTCTTAATACCAGAAAGACAGGCATGGCAGCTTACTATTAAATGCTTCTTGGGTAGGACTGGATTTTAGGATTTGATAGGTCTTTTGCAAGGCTATCTGTGCTTGACTTTCCTCCCCTTAGTATATGTAGTACGTCAGTATGTGAGCTGTTAATATTTCTCTCCTCCTAGTTTGCTGGTCTAGACCTGAACTCGTCCAATAATCAAAGTAAAGGGGGAAATACAGCAAGCAGTAAGTAAACATTTTCTTTTTGTCTAGAATCTTTATTAGAACTTAATGTTAATATCTTACTGTACTTTATAATTTTAAAATAACGTTTTTTTCTGTTTTTACATATTTGAAGTATTTTGGCATGTCTGAATAATAAAACAGTCTAGTTGGTTCTTTTTGATTGAAACAGTTATCAGGTACAAAAAAGTTAAGGTTATACACATTTTTAGAAAACCATATATATGTACAGTATAAATTATGGCTGAACATGAAACGTATGAGGATATGTCCTTTTTCTTGGGAGTTGTGTATTCAACCTAATAAAGACAACCTACATTTGTGTGTTACAGATAGTGGTACCATTTCCCATGAAGCCTGGAGACTTAATGATAACAAGTAGGCTCTAGTGATTTTTGGGTGATAGGGTTAAACCATCAACAATATTAAATTGTTTGGAAATGAAAACCTTTGAAAAGAGTCTGGGGTGGTATTTCATTAGCATATTTATTTAGTAATTTTGAGATTTGTTAGAGTTTAGTGTTCCTGTAGGGAAGAATATTGGTGGTTTACTATTTGGCAGCAGATCTCAGCTTAGACCCACATACTCTGAAAAGCCTCTTTAAATTTGGTTAATTCATATTGCACCTTTTTTTCCATTATATAACATGAAAAGGATTTCATCATACTAACAGTTTGGGATACTTAATCAAAAGTTAGAGATTTAGTTAAAAAATTGGGTCTTTAGTTAACTTCCTTCTACTTTGTAGGTTAAGTTCTTTTGTTTCTTAATCATAGATTAAATTGTTTACTTGAATCAGGAAAGTCCATTCCCTGTTGAAATAATTTTTCTTTCCAGCTTTTATGTATTTTTATGGTATGGTTATCTTGTCAGAGTTAGAAGTAGCATCTTTTGGGATAATTGAAATTAATTAATGGATTCAGTAGGCTTTTTTGTTATAGTAATGGTTACTTTTATTGAATGTTTTAATTCATGTTAACTATTTCCTGAAATAGCAGGGTCTCTTAAAAACATTTGTTAAATAAACAGTAATAGCTTCTGCAGTATACTTGGATTGAGGATTTCTTTTCTTACATTCCATGTTGCCAAACTTGCTTCTCCCCATCCATTTGGATGGGGGGGCCTAGGATTAAAAAAAATCTGTTAATTATTCATAACTGATTTTCAGATATTTTCCCCCTGCAAAATACTTTTAAAAAGTAATTTTAAAATTGTTTTCTGTCTTGGAGAATGTTACAGGCTTTTAATTTTACATTTTATCTTTAGAAGGGCGCTATATACCTCCTCACTTAAGGAACAGAGAAGCGTCAAAAGGTAAGTGCTTATGGCAACTTCGAGGTAATTCTGGAAAGTGTATACAGTTTTTCTTTTGTGCTTCTGTCTGTTTTCAAGAACTAGCATTTCCTAACTTAGAACAAGTGAATCTAATGTTACATAAAAGGTTTTTTTAACCAACTTTGAGCTGAAAGTTTTAATAGTATAATTTCACTACTTTGTGCTTTATGTAGTTGTAAATATATGATTTCACTTGAAAGAGGTTTGTTTGTAGGGTGCCCAATTATGTAAAACTGCATGCAATGAACTTCTACTTTACTGCTCTCTTAAAATGTTGCCATAGTGGAAATGCAGTTATTGCAGAATAGTTCACAATTGCAAGATTAAAGCTTTGGGCAACTTTAATAGGTTTGAGGGATTGCATCATGTCACCTTTTGCCTCAACTTGATATTACAGGGTTGGTGTGAAATGTTATTAAAATATTGGTACCTTTTAGTGTTATGTTTTTAATGTTAGGATCATATTGTAGGTGTAACTATTTGAGTGTTTGTATATTCATGAAGATATCAAATTTTTAAAAAATGGAAAGTGAAGCCAATAGGAAAGAAGGTTTTAGATTAGGAATTGGGGTGGGTAGGTAGTATTGGAAAGGGGTAAACATAAAATATAGGTGGTATTTGGGTATTATGCCTCCATATATAGTGTATTGTTTACAACATTTAACATTATGGATTTTTTGTGTCTATAAGGTGATCACTTAGCTGATGATAGGGGTTTTTTTTTTTTTCCACAGTAACTACAGTGTTTTCTATATTATGAGTGTATCTCCAAATCTGTCTGCCTGGAATTTACATCTAAAATAGGTGTTTCAGAGGAAATGGCTTTATCTTAGGAAGTTATGAAATGGAAGAGAAGTTAAAGATATAATATTCTGCCCTGGCTAGTGTGCCTCAGTGGATTGAGTGTAGGCCTGGTTCACTTTCCTAACAGGATGCAGGCCAGGTCTCCAGTTGAGGGAGTGTGGGAGGTACCCAGTTGAGACTTCCTTTTTTCCCCTTTGTTCCCTGCTCTCTATGAAGGAAGGAGTGAAGGAAAGAAGGAAAGAGAAAGAAGATTTAAATGCAATCTAAAATTCTTTTTCTAGCCAGTAAAAGGTGTTGGTCAAATGACTGGCTACTACTAGTGGAGTTATACAAGAGGGAAAGTAACCTCATTAATTTGTAAACTTCAAAACGTGTGAATGTAGTTAACTTAATTGTTGAGTGAGTACATCATCTATCTGTAGATGTGTTCTAGATACATGTCCATGGGGAAACAATATTGTTGGACACCTAGAGTTTGAAAAATAGTATACATGATGATGAAATATAAAAATGGTTCTTCAGGCTCTTATTTTGGCTGTTAATAGTGAAGTATGACAGGGGTAGGGCAAGAATAGTTTGGGAAATGTAGAAGCTAAAGAACTTATGACACATGGACATGAACTAGAGGGGAGGAATGTGGGTGGGGGAGGGTGTGCAGGGTGGAGGTGGATGGAGAGGGTAATGGGGCAGCTATAACAGCATAATCAATAAAATATTAAAAAATTTTTTTTTTAAGTAGTGAAACAGGAGAGACATTCATAACAGTGGATTCAGAAATCTTTGTTTTTAAGTACAGTGAGTTTTTAAACTATTTAAGAAGTAGGTTGTGAATTTTCTAAAATTAGTATTCTCATGGGAAAATGTTTCATTGTGCCTAAAATTGTAAACATGTTATTTTTTTATAATACAGTTGTTATAGTTTTTGAATACAGGTATATTTCTATAGTAGTGCTTCTGAGGGTACTCTTCCCTTAAAAGTCTGCTAGAGCAAAGTAGATAGCATTAAAACTCCTTATATTGGACTGCTTTCACTTAATTTCTTTCAGACAACAGACTAAGCCAGATTGTTCCTTCTGTGTTGAAGACACTCAATTGATTTGTCATATTTACATTACTGTTGATAGGTTACTGCCACTTGGCTTTCTTCAAGTTTTTTTTGTTGAGTAAGTCCCTGTATTCACCACACCACTTAATATGTGTATCCCATATGAGTAGTTTGAGCATAATTCAATGCCTATAATTGGAGCTTCATCCTTTATGAATCTTGAAACACTGTCAAAATACATTGGAGATATTTCTTATTGGCAGTCATTTTGTAGATCTCTTGATTTAAGTTTTTCTCTTGGTGTAACTGACAGTACACAAAGTAACCTTGTATTTTAATGGGAAATTCCAAAATGTCTATTGTACGTGCTATATAGTAAGTCAATTTTTGTATTCAGGGTTTGTGAGTTTATAATATATTTAGGGATGGGGCATAACAAAAAGGTAACTTAAGAGCTTCCCTGGTTGCTGCCTTTGACCTTTAAAATTTGGGAGGTTCCTATTAAACTGTCATATGTTTTTGTATTTGTTTATTTGTCTTTTAGCAGTCATAGTTTAGATGACTTAGATGACGTTTTGTTCAATTATATACTTACAACTTGTATGTGAACCAATGTCATTGCAGTCAAGTTTTAAAAAAACTCTTGCCACTGTCATGTTAAATTAATCTCATTGTGGTAGGCTCTTGTTTCATTTTTTTTGTTGTTAATCTCTTAGGGATAGTATTCATACAGCATGTTGTTGTTAGACTTCATCTTGATAAAAATAATCCCATTGACACTTTGTGCCTTCCCTGTGCAAAGGATGAGATAAGGAAACCACTTATTCGACAAGTCAGGAATCTTTCTAAAATATTGTCAACTTCCAATTTTTGCCCTTTTTTTTTTTAAGGATTCCATGATAAAGAGAGTTCAGGGTGGAGTTGTAGCAAGGATAAGGATGCATATAGCAGTTTTGGGTCTCGAGATTCAAGAGGAAAGCCCAGTTACTACAGTGATCGTGGAGGCGGATCACGGGGAAGGTAAAATCTAAGTTTGCAAATGTGTATACAAGTAACAGTTTAGGAAACAGCTCTAGTTTGATGTGTTTTCATTCTTTCATCTTCTCTTGATCCTTAGTCATGATTTTTTTCCTCCTCAACAGACCATCTCTCTATTAAGGACTTTAAGCAAAATGTTGGTTTGTTAATTTTTTAAAAGTCTTCACCAGGTTTTTTCTTTATTTCTATAAAACAAATTACACACAATAAGAACATGCTCTTTGACAGAATGGATGTATTATTTTTATAAAATTATTTATGGCATCTCCATAATTTAACTACTATCTCCAGTAGTTAAACATTGTATGTGATTGCATAAGGGTGATAAGTGGATCTGCTGTATATCCACAATAATTGACATTCATATTAGTTGTTTGTTTTGTTATTAAACATATTTAGATTTTCATAAAATGAAATGTGAAGTACATACTATTTACAACTTAAAACTTTTAAAGTAGTTTAAAACTTAGTATATGAAACCTGTTTAATCTGAAAAAAGCACTAAAGGATGTTCTTTCATAAAAGACTATGTATAATATATAAATAATATAAATAATATATAAATTATACATAGTCTTTTATGAGTCATATATATCTGGATATATATGATATTATATATGATGTGATCATATATATATGACATCTATATCATATATCATTATACATAACCATTGGCTAACTAGAGAGCCACATTTCATAAGTGAGATAGCCAAAATTGAATTGTTGATATCTTTGAAAGTTACTTGGTAACTCACAATTCAACAAATATACAAATACATGTTTAGAAAGATAGTAATACGATATTGGCTAAATGACATACTCTGATTGTGCTGTTCAGGTTTGGTGATCGTGGTCGGAGTGAATCTGATGGTATTGGCAATCGCGACAGGACTGGTTTCAGCAAATATGATCGTAGTGGATATAGTCGATGGTGTGACAAATCAGATGAAGATGATTGGTCAAAACCACTTCCACCAAGTGAACGTTTAGAGCAGTAAGTTTTTGAAATGAATGTTGATTGTTATGAAACTTACTATTACTACATGTAATAATCATTCAATTTCAGGGAATTGTTTTCTGGAGGAAACACTGGGATTAACTTTGAGAAGTATGATGATATTCCAGTAGAGGCAACTGGCAGTAATTGTCCTCCACATATTGAAAATGTAAGTTGTTTGAAACAAATTTTTTTACAGTTCTTCAAAGGTAAAGCCAGAAACAATTGGGCTATGAAAAGGGAGACACTGAAATTAATTTCACCAATATAAGTAGTCCTGGAGTAGAAAAAGTACCAAATATAGTACGAATCCAAAAACTATGGTACATTAGACTCAGGAGTCCATTTTTTAAAAATGATATTTTGACTAAAGTCAAAGTCAACTATAAACTCAGTCACATCTAAACATTTAGTGGGTTGCTTTTATACTCAAATTAGTAAAAAACAAATTGCAATATATAACGCATTTCTAGTTGTATATGTGTCTGATAGATCTGGTTAAATTTCTCTTGACAGTTCAGCGATGTGGAGATGGGAGAGATTGTCATGGGGAACATTGCTCTTACTCGTTATACTCGTCCTACACCAGTGCAAAAATATGCCATTCCTATCATCAAAGAAAAAAGAGACTTGATGGCTTGTGCGCAAACAGGTAAGCTCACTAGATACACAATAAAAATTAATCTTAACTGGGCTTAACTCGAAAAATAACTTGTTCTGGATAAAGGTCTGACCCCTATGGTTAACATTATCTTGAGTTAGGTAAAGATTAAGTGAAGATGTCTCTTTTTATGTTACATCTTCGTTTCCTTTGGATGAAACAAAGAGTTTTCATATGGGTGTCTTGGGGAAGATAAACCAACTTGTCAGCCTGGTATTACTGTAATGGTAGATTGTGAATGCAATGGAGGGAAGGTTAGCATATAATTGGAGTTGGAAATATAAAATCAGGGAAGATCCTGTGATTTATGAAAATGTGATAAGGAAAAGGTTCCTCCCATCATCTTCTGGTATTTAAGAAACCAGGGAATGAAAGAGCTAGGGTACATTAATCTGTAAAACTTGAGTCATTTATCATAGTTAATATTATTATCTTCTTTTTAAAAAAAGAATTATATTTCTTATATCTAAGGCCTTGGGCCAAACCCAGTAACATTTGTTGAAACAACTATATCCATTTCTTATAATCTCCAAAGGGATACAGACTATTCTGCAAAGCCCTTTACAATTAGACTCTTAAGGAAGTTTGCTGATGGCTGCTTTACATTCTAAAAGTACATTATAACATAAAAAATACTGAAATGGATGGAAGTTGATGCCAGTTTATAGGCAAAGTGCTTGTGTTTTTGTAAAAATTACATATACAGGAATGAACATCACGTTGTTTGATACAGATCATACTAGTCATTTGGAATTATTTGCTTAGCTGTGTAAATATACTACGTTTTCCAGAAAATTTATGCATTAGAGTAACTAAAATCATTTTATACTAAAATAATATTTTGAACACAATGTTAATATTTTAAATTTAGAAGCCAGTTATTTTTTTAACAGGGTCTGGAAAAACAGCAGCATTTCTTCTGCCCATCTTGAGTCAAATTTATACAGATGGTCCAGGCGAAGCTTTGAGGGCAATGAAGGTAAAGGTTTTTGAATAAAGTAGGAACCTTTTTCTTAGGAAATGTTTTGTAAATACCTGTTTGTGCCTTTATCTATAAGCAGTGACAAATATACTATATTTACATTTCTGTATATTTTTAAAATTTTTATTGCTTTGAGACAGAAAGAAACATCAATTTGTTCTACTTATTTATGTACTATTAATTGTTATATGTGCTTTGACCAGGATTTGAACTTACAACCTCAGTGTATCTGGAAGACAGTTATGCACACGAGCTACCTGACCAGAGCTGTATATTTTCTTTTCATTCTGTTTCTCCAGTGATAACTTGTTTTCGCATTTTATTCTTAAATTATAAAGGGAGGTGGTTTTTTTTTGTTAGGACTTTTTGAAAGAAAAAAGTTTTAGGTCTTTGAATGCAATTATAAATTGTACTTATTTTTTAGGAAACTGGAAGGTATGGACGCCGTAAACAATATCCAATCTCCTTGGTTTTAGCTCCAACAAGAGAATTGGCTGTACAGATCTATGAGGAAGCCAGAAAAGTAAATGTGCATTTTACTTAGTATTGGCATTTTCATTAATTCTGCTGTTTTTATGACCACCTAATAAATTCTTTGCTTATAGTTTTCATACAGGTCTAGAGTTCGTCCTTGTGTGGTTTATGGTGGTGCTGATATTGGTCACCAAATTCGAGACTTAGAACGTGGGTGTCACTTGTTAGTCGCCACTCCAGGACGTCTAGTGGATATGATGGAACGGGGGAAGATTGGATTAGACTTCTGCAAGTATGTTAATTTTTATATATGGGTTATAACGTCTTAAAAATATTAGCAGTCATTAATTTCTTAGCATTTAATAGTACTAATTTTAAGATGTAAAAGTACTTTAACTTTTTGCATACTTTTTGATAATTAAAATGGTGTTTTTACCTTTTTGGTTCTATTTGCTTGTTTTTTCAATTTACTTGTAGATGTATATTTATTGTCATTTTGTTTATTGTTTGTATTTCTTTTATTTTTTAAAGGATGCTTTCACATTTATGTAATACTAGTTTGGTGGTGATGAACTCCTTTAGGTTTTTGTTGACTAGGAAACTCTTTATGTGCCCTTTGATAGTAAATGATAAACCATTGCTGGATAGAGTAATCTTGGTTGTAGGTCCTTGCTTTTCATCACTTTGAGTTTTTCTACCAGTTCCTCTGGCCTACAAAGGTTCTTTTGAGAAATCATCTGACATTGTACAGGAGCTCCCCTGTAGGTAACTAACTGCTTTTCTTTTGCTGCTTTTAAGATTCTCTCTTCCTCTTTAACCTTTTGTATTTTAATTATGATGTGTTTTGGTATAGACCTCTTTGAGGGCTCTCTTATTTCCTAGACTTGTGTGTCCTTCCTTTACCAGGCCAGGTGTTTTGTTTTGCTTTTTCCTTTGTCTTCTCTTTCTTGGCAGTCTCCCTCTCTGTCTGTGTATTACATCTGCTACTTCTCCTGGGCTTGGTAACGTAAACTAATATAGTGGTGTCCTGTTGGGTCCTGGGGCACAGCCTCCCCATTTACTCAATATGTATGCTCCAGGTGCTCCATCTATGGGCTACACACACTTTGCGTTTATAGTTGAGTATTGATTGCTGTTGGTAAGTTGATTATTATTAGTGGAGGGACTTACTCTGGGGCCAGTCAGCTACGAGGACTGGCTACAACTTTTGTCCTCTGACTACTGTGGGGGATCAGCTGAGCAGGGTCCCACTGCCAAGGACTTAACTTCAGCAGGGGTCTGGTGCCTGCTGAGACCACCTTTTGAGTGTAAAATCTGCAGATGTGATTGGGTGGTGATGCCTTAACATGGTCCAACTGTGCTGCCTCCTGGGAGGTGCAGGCCAATGTTGACCACTGTCTTTTGTTCTTGGGGCTCCCTGACATGAGCTGCAAAGTGAATCAGCTGCTATTTGTGTGGCCTTGGAGGTGCCCAGGTGAGGCCCAACTGTGAACTACTATTGCCAGGCCTGAGGTCAGTTATCATGCTGAGGCCCGATGCTGCTTATTACTGGGCTTTGAAACCCTTGAAAGATTTTAGGAAGGTCTCAAGCATAAATAATGTCAGGCTATTTGTATCAAAAAGACATTGTAAACAGCTTGGGTTGGCCTACTATTGGGTGGGGTGGTGCCACAGGCAATCAATCCACTAGGGTGGTGTGAACAGTGTGAGGCAGATTGATGGATTCTCAGGAGAGCTCAGCAGAGAAACGGCCTCTCTGCAAGCCCTTCTCTCTGTGAGTAAACTGTGTTCTACGCTCTCCTCTGCCAGAGTCTCAGGTTTTCACCCTGATACCTGGCATTTCAATTCCCCTTTATATGTCTGTAGTGACTTTCAAGCTGCTGTCCCAGTGGTAGAGCTCAGAGCAATTGATTTCATGTAAGTCCTTGTGCAGGCCCTTTCACAGGAACTGCCTAGAACTCCAGCAGTTTCTGTCTTCCACAGCCTCAGTCTATGCTGATTTTTACAGCCAGGAGTTATGGGGACTTCTCTTCGTAGTACAGGAACCCTCATTTGAGGGGCCCGGTATAGGGCCTTGATTCCTTGTTCATCAGGGCAACCTCTGCAGCCAAGATGTCCTTCCTGATTTTATCATTATATGTGGGAGTAGTATCTGCATCTTTGCTCCTCCTACCAGTCTGGATGTTGCTGCTGCTTTATTCCTCATAACAGGACTCCCGTTCAGCCAAATTCCAGGCAGTTGTGAGAATGATGGTTGTTTTGTAGTTAGTTGTAATTTTGGTGTGGTTGTAGGTTTACCTACCCACCATCTGGACTAGAAGTCTGTAACTTTTTACTGAAAATTACAATTAACATGAATAATTGATTGGAAAATGATAGGTAATTAGATTATGTGATCTGTGTGTTTTACATGTGTTGAAATGTTAGGCTAACATCTTACAGTGACTATATTAATACATCTACAGACACAGCTATACTGAGTGCTCAGTTTTTCATCAAATTCTAAACTGCATCTTTTGTGACAGATACTTAGTGTTGGATGAAGCTGACAGGATGCTGGACATGGGGTTTGAACCTCAGATACGTCGTATAGTTGAACAAGATACTATGCCACCAAAAGGTGTTCGCCACACAATGATGTTTAGTGCTACTTTTCCTAAGGAAATACAGGTATCATTTGGCGTAATTTTTAGACCATTTTTGTTTGTAAGTAATATGTTGTTCAGATAATTAGAAAAAATAAAGTAGATAATAAGGTTTCTTGTCTTTCAGATGCTTGCTCGTGATTTCTTAGATGAGTATATCTTCCTGGCTGTAGGTAGAGTGGGCTCTACCTCTGAGAACATCACGCAAAAAGTAGTTTGGGTGGAAGAGTCAGACAAACGGTCATTTCTGCTTGATCTGTTAAATGCAACAGGTAAAGTGATAAATAGCAATAGTGTCAGATATAAGGAAAATGGTTTGGGGTTGCTTTAACTCCTACCCTGTCTTTTCTCCAATTTTCTAAAGCATATTATTAACTGAAGTATGCATGATAACTAAGATCAAAGAAAATTAAGCCAGTTGATATTTAGATCTGTCTAATCAATGGTTGATACTGTGTTGCTGTTAATAAACAAAACCTTTATGTATAATTTTTCAGGGAGAGATTCTCTTACTTTAGTGTTTGTGGAGACCAAAAAGGGTGCTGATTCTCTAGAGGATTTCTTATACCATGAAGGATATGCTTGTACTAGTATCCATGGAGACCGATCACAAAGAGATAGAGAGGAAGCACTTCACCAGTTTCGCTCAGGAAAAAGCCCAATTCTAGTGGCTACAGCTGTGAGCATATTTTTATTTTTGAATTAAGCATGTTTGAATTTGCCTCTTTTCTAACAAAAATTATTTTTTCAGGTGGCCGCAAGAGGACTAGACATTTCTAATGTGAAACATGTTATAAATTTTGATTTGCCAAGTGATATTGAAGAATATGTACATCGGATTGGTCGTACAGGACGTGTAGGAAACCTTGGTAAAGTGTTTAGTTATTTCATGGTTCAACATAGAACTTAGATACTAAAACTCTTACTTTCAAAGGGAAAAGTGATGTCACATGTCAGACACTAAAAGTTTGGGGTTTAGTTTCTTATATTGGTTCCATTTCAGATGTAGTGTCAAGTTTTTGTGTTTTAGTAAGTGTTCCACATATGAAAGTAAGAATAGGGTTGGAAATGGGAGGGAGGACAGGAGGAATGGATGGGTGGGGTGGAATGGGAATAAAGGATAGAAACTGTACCGAATAAACTAAAATAAAAAAAATTTTTTAAAAAAGGTAAAGAATAAAGGGCTACTCGATGGAAATATAGACAATATGTCTTTTGGGGGGTTGGTTTTTGTTGTCTTTTGTTTTTTCCTTTCTGTTATAGGTCTTGCCACCTCATTTTTTAATGAAAGAAATATAAATATTGCAAAGGATTTATTGGATCTTCTCATTGAAGCTAAACAAGAAGTGCCATCTTGGTTAGAAAATATGGCTTACGAACATCCCTATAAGGGCAGCAGTCGTGGACGTTCTAAGAGGTAAAGGTTATTTGGATCCTTCATTCTTAATACTCTTTGCTTTGGGTAGCAACTTAGGTTGAATGTTAACTAAAACACTGCTGCTAGTTAAATGCTTTGGGCAAGGAATATTATTAGAAGGAGTGACATAGATTTGTGTCAGCTCTACTTCTGAGTCCTTTGGAAACATAACAAGTATTGACAACAATGGAAAATCAGAAATTAGAGTTTGTGTATGTTGATTGTCATTTTAATTGAATTTTATATTCTCAAATCATCATACATGTTTTTCTTTATGGTAGATTCAGCGGAGGATTTGGTGCCAGAGATTATCGACAAAGTAGCAGTTCTAGCTTTAATAGTCGTGGAAGCAGTAGCCGCAGTAGTGGAGGTAGTCACAGCAGCAACAGAGGATTTGGTGGAGGTAATGTTAATTTTCCCCTTTTGTAACTTTGGAAAGAAGCTTTTTCAGTGAGTAGTGTATTGGAGAAATTTTATTTTCAAAGAACACAAAATTGAATATTGTAGGGTTCTTTTATGTGTTTTTTTACTTATATCACAATTCACTAGCTAACCCTAATGTTTCTCTAAACCTTTATTAATAGGTGGCTATGGAGGCTTCTACACTAGTGATGGATATGGAGGAAATTATAACTCCCAGGGAGTTGACTGGTGGGGCAACTAAACCAGCTCTGCAGCAACGTCACCCTTTCAAATGAGCTAATATGGAAACCACATGTAACTTAGACTATATTATGTAACTTTAAGAACATGCAGTACATTATTAGGTGTGATTCTCCTGAAAATTCATGGAAGCTCAAAGTCACAAGAAGAAAGGAACAATAACAACGCCATTCAGAAGTTTGTTCAAAAAGACTTAATTGCTCTACTTTGCTTTAATACCCTTCTGCTAATTTCCCATCCCAAACTGCATTTATAACTTTGTGACTGAGAATCATTTGTACTGTAACTTTAACTTTAGACAATATATGATGTCCTGTTGGCTCAATAATGGTCAAGCTATCAATTGTTTTGACAAAATAAATTACTGAACTTGGGCTAAAATCAAGCCTCGGCACACAATTGTGATAAGAACTTAACAGGAGTCATCAGTTTATTTATAAATATTAACAGCATTTTAAAAAATGTAGGCAATAGCCTCTTTAATTTTTGATACTTTGCAGGCTGGGGAAACATCTTAAGCAAAATTGGTTTCTAACGTGGCAGTTTACATTGTTAAAGTTCTGACTTGTTCACTGTGCCCTGGACAAGCACTTAAAACCTTATTATATCATTCGAATTATGACACGGTGGCCTGTATGAATACATCTATGCATTTTTCAAAGCACCCTTCAAAGTCAATGCAAGTATATACAATAATTTTTTTTAATACATAGTAATTGGAAGCTAGTCAAGTGTGTCCGTACTATTACAGGGAAAATTTAAGTGTTTGATTCTTTTAAGTGTTTTGGGGGAATTTAGACTAAATTATTTTAATGCCTGCCATAAATAAAATTGCAGTGGTAGAATGGTTGACCATGGCAGTGACTTGTCCACTTTATGGGCATGGTTGGAATTTGATCTGTAATGCATGCTAGTGTTGGTGTGTTTTGGTCAAGAGGATATGAGCAGGGAGAATTATACAGCAGGCTTAATTTAATACAGAAATTTGATTACTTTCTTTAGGCTGTGTTGAATGTTAAAATGGCTTACACTTGTAGACTTTGTAAATGCAACTAACAACAAACTGAAATCCTTGAGATTACACAGGTTGGGAAAAGCTTACTAAAGTGTACAAGGTGTTTTTCTATATAGTGTTATTTTAGCTTTATTTTAGTTTCAGAGGTTTCCATTGTATTTATCTCTTTATGTTAAATTTGGCCAAAGATGATTGCTCATCACTAAAAGTGCCTCCGCAACTTGGGATTTTGTGCTGATTCTATGGCTAGATATTAAAATGATCTTTACAGACTAATCTTTATGGTATCTTCAGGAAGCAAAAATTTCTTAAAAGTGCAATAGATTTTCAAGCATATTGTGCCTTGCTCTAAAACTTATATTAAGTAGGTGCACTTGACAGTATTGAGGTCATTTGTTATGGTGCTATTTCAGTTAGTGTAGGTATAGAGTCTTATACACCTTGCCCATAACTTTTTACAAAGTACTTATTTTATTGCACATTCAGAGAATTTTTATATATACACACATATATATATACACACACATACATACTCACACATATACAACACACATAAAAGTTTTGTGTGTGTGTCCTTAAACTTCCAATCTTCTTTGATCTCTTGGAGATTGTTAAATGCAGCTTAAAAACTAGATTCTAAGGTTTTGTTTGGGACCATGGAATGATACTTGTGAAGAAGTTGTTTGCACATGACAGATTTTAGATACTTTTGCTGCTAGTTTATGTAATATTTATTGAACATTTTGACAAATATTTATTTTTGTAAGCCTAAAAAAATAATTCTTTGAAAGTTTAAAGAAACTTGACCACAAGATGTAGAAATACACTGGCACTTAAATGTTACCATGTGTGAAATCATACATTTCAGAGTAGAGTGAGCTTTAATGTTGAGGCCTGTTAAACTTGAGTCAAATTAGCAGACCTGGCTTTAGCAGTAGCTAGTTGTAACATTCTGGCAAAATTGGCAATTTAAGATTTTCCAAGGTTTTGATATATTCGTCTTAAAATTGTAATGATATACTTTCTAAACACTGATAGGAAAATTCCACATTCCCGAAGGTTTCGAGGGTTTTTTTAGTTGTGTTTTGTTTGGTTTAGTTTTTCACTGACTTTGTGGCTTATTTGCAGTCCTCTACCATGTGGTTATCTTTGTGTGTTGCCATAATCTGTGACTTTGACATTCATTTTTATCAGTGAGTAAGTAAGGATTGGTTTAAACTTACTTTGTGAAGTCATTGAGCCTCAACATACCATAGGTTTGGTAGTTGCTTATTGTTTTGGTTGTACATGCTAATACTGCATGTGCTGTGTTTATTCTGATTTTACTAAAATAAAAAATTGAACACAATCTTTTTGCTGTTAATTGTGACTTAATAAGGTAGAAATGTAATTATATTCTCAACCTGAATAATTGAAAAGTCTTGGTTATTCTTGGACATTTCTTGGTTTAAAAGTATTGGTTATTCTTGGACATTTCTTGGTTAACTGCTAAAGCTGTTTTTGAAATACCTCTTCTTCGTGAAGCAGTAAGTACTCCTATGCCCTTAGGTGGTATAAGGTTGGGATGCTTGAAGCAGGATTTTTATTATAAATCATAGTAATCTAAAAGACTTTGTGTAACTTATATAGCATGTGTGGCATTAATCTATATAAGGATCCAGAATTAATTAGAACAGGTCAGGAATAGCAAAGATGGCATAGGTGCCTGGTCTCCAACTTAAGTTCCTTTTGTTGGCTAATAATCTATTGCTATTACACTTACATAGGCAACCACTATGAATTAGCAGATTATAACAGCCAAACCATCTTAAACACTATAATAATATGAAAAGGTGAAGGGATTCAACTTCAATATTTTTTTGTGTCTCCTTACACCTAACTTCCCATCACTATAAATGGTAAGTACTATTTTATATTCTTGTATAAGTTCTTTCATATTGTTACCTCTGAGATAACAATGTGTATACTTTTTAGTCTTACTCTGATAGCTTTGTAGAATTAAGTTATATGCTGAGTCTCTGGGTTAATTTAGCATAGATTAGTGGTAGGAATGTATAGCTAAGGAACAACTTAAGCATCAGTGCATGGAAAATTACTGTGAAGACAGAAACATGGGGTAAAGGTGGAAGAATTCTGGCTTACCTAAACAAGACTCTTTGTGAAGGTAGACCAGGTCATTAGACAACACCTGGAGGACATTTGGAAACTATAGGATGGGGAATGAAGAGCCTCATTGTTTTTGAGGTTGATCACATACTGAGCATGGGATTCTAGCTAAGCTGATTAGTTGGTAAACTCAGGCAGCGCAGACACAAACACTCTTCCCAATTTTGTGATTTAGCCCTGAGATTTGCCATGATTTTTCATTTCTCAAGACATGGAAATTTTTGAGAAAGTGACTTGTACTAACAGGTTAAACTATTTAAAATTGAGTCTTGCTCCAAAAGCTGATGTGATTGCTATGTGATAATTTGTATCTGTTACAGATACTGGGAAAACAAAAATTTGTTTTTAATTTTTTATTTTAAGAGAAGGGAGGTGCCTCTGACATGCCCCTACTGAGGACGTGGCCCCCAACCCAGGCATGTGCCCTGATTGGGAATTGACCTAGTAACCAGGTCAATGCTCAATCCACTGAGCCACTCCAGCCAGGGAAGTGAGACTGAAATTTTTAAGAATGATACTCAGGCCCTGGCTGAGCAGCTTGTTGGAGTGTTCCTCTGTGCCTCAAAAGGTTGAGGGTTTGATCCCATCATAGTGTTTATGGGAGGAAGCTGATGAATGTTTCTCACATTAGTGTTCCTCTTTCCTTTTCACTCGAAAATCATAAAAACATACTCAGGTGAGGAATTTTTTTAAAAAGAATTGTACTAATGATTTCTAAGTTGTAAAAGTAAAAAAAAAAAAATACATAGCTCCTCCATCAGTAACTCATTTTCACCCATGTATTCTTATACACATGACAATTTTTTCAGGGATGTTTTACATTTACAATGTAAATAGGTAGAAATTAGATAACCTTAAAACAATGAATCACATAATAACCTTTGTTTAATAGGTTTGTATCACAATTTAAAAACCCTATAGTTTAAAAATATGTTTCAAAGCCCGAGTGGTGTGGCTCAGTGGGTTGAGTGCAGACCTGCTAATTAAAGGGTCTCCAGTTCAGTTCTTAGGGGCACCTGCTTGGGCTGTGGGCCAGGTCTCCAGTGCAGGGAATGAGAGGCAATCAATGGATGTAGCTATAACACAGTGATGTTTCTCTCCATCAGTTTCTCACCCCTCCTGTAAAAAATAAATACAATCTTTTTAAAAAATTAAAATAATTTTAAATACTCTCATTATTACAATTTAAACTAGAAAATTGTATTTGGTTTTTTGAAATTATATTTTATTGATTATGCTATTACCGTTGTTCCAGTTTTTCCCCTTTTGCCATGTTCCACCCAGCATCCCCACCTCCCTCAGGTAATGGCCCATCACTGCTTATGTCTATGAGTCATGCCTATAAGTTCTTTGGCCACTCTATTTCCTATACTTTACATCGTCATAGCTATTCTATAACTACAAGTTTGTACTTTTTTAAAAAGATTTGCTTTAGTTTGGAAGAGCAGGGAAAGGAGGGAGATACCAATCAATGTAAGGTTGCCTCTCACACCCCCTACTGGGGACCTGGCCCACAACTCAGGCATGTGCCCTGACTGGGAATTGAAGTGGTGACCTTTTGGTTCAAAGGCCGGCACTCAATCCACTGAGCCACACCAGCCAGGGCTCAATTGTACTCCTTAATCCCCTCACCTCTTCATCCATTTCCTCCAAATTCCCCTCCCATCTGGCAAACATCAAAATGTCTTCATATTCTTGATTCTTTCTCTGTTCTTGTTTGCTTAGTTTTTTAGATTCAGTTGATAGGTTTTTATTGCTATTTTATTGCTCATAGTTTTGCTTTTTTTCTTGAGCTCCTTTTTAACATTTTACATTATGGTTTGGTGATGATGAACTCCTTTAGTTTTTTCTTATCTTGGAAGTACTTTATCGGCCCTTTGATTCTGTGTTGTAGCTTTGCTTTAGGTAGAGCAAACTTGGCTGTACGTCCCCACTTTTCATGATTTTTAATGTTTCTTCCGGGAATTCTGTAGGTAACTAAGTGCTTTTCTTTGGCTGCTTTTGAGATTCTTTAACTTTTGGCATTTAATTAGGATGTCTTTTGGAGTTGGGCCTCTTTGGGTCCAACTCATTTGGAACTCTGCTTCTTGGCCTTGTATATCTATTTTCTTCACAAAATAAAGGAATTTTTTCCCAATAGATTTCCAATTTCGTGCTCTTTTCTCCTGGCACAGCTATAATGCAAATATTGGACCTCTTGAAGTTGTTTCAAAGGTTGTTTGTACTATCCTTGTTTTCTTGGATTGTTTTTTCTTGTTCTGATTGGTTCTTGCTTCCTTATGGTCCAGATCATTGACAGGATTCTCCACTTCATCCACTGTACTGTTGTTTCTCTGTAAATTGTTGTTTCTTTCAACTGTGTATCCTTTGTTTCTGGCTGGATCTGTTCTATGCTGCCAAGGTCATCTCTAAGTTCCTCAAGTATCCTTATAATCAGTGTTTTGAACTCTGCATCTGATGAATTGCCTGTTTCCATTTTGTTGAGCTCTTTTTCTGGAGTTTTCATCTGTTCTTTCTTTTGGACCATCATTTCCTCATCTTAGCAGCCTACCTGTATTTCTTTCTCTGTATTAGGTAGAGCTGCTTTGACTCCATGTCTTGGTAGTGTGGTCTAATGTAGGTGTCCTGTAGGGTCCAGTGGCACAGACTCCTCTGTCACCCAAGTTGGTACTTGAGATGTGCCCTTTGTGCAGGCTGAGTATACGGTCCTCTTGTAGTTGAGTCTTTGTTGCTGTTGGCAGGTCAGTGGGAGGGTCACAACCAGACCAATCAGCTGCAAGGACTGGTTGTGACCATTGACCACCAGTGTCCACTGTCCATCCTCCATCCTTTGTGGAGGGTCTGCCCTGCAGGGTGGTGGTGCTGTGATGTGTATGCTGTCCACTGGGTGTTCAGGCCCTGGTATTTCCCAGGTGGTGTGAGCCAGTGTGAACCCCTAATCTGAGTTTTGCCCAGGGCCACCCTGCCTGAGCTATAAAGCAATCTGAGATGACTGCCACTTGTGTGGGGCTTGGAGGTTCCCAGGTGAACCCAAGTTGTGAATGTAGGCTGACTGTTGCTAGTGCCATGCATGGGGCCCCTCAGCAAGGGGTATGGGGGCCAGGGCTCACTGAGGTTGGCTGCTGCTTGAGAGACCTTAGGAAGTTGTGCATCATGAGCCAGGACCAGCCATTCACATGGAAAAGCAGCTTGGTTGGACCTGGAAGTTGGGTGAGCAGAATCTCTGGGCATTTCCAAGTTAAGTGTAAGCGAAGTTATTGGAATCTCAGATATGGCATCTGCTTTCTGGTTCTATGGGGGAAGGGTTCACAAAAGGGACAGTGGCCTCTGCCCACCTTTCTGTTAGGGAAAAAGCCATCCCCTAGCTCTTGCCTTGATGCCAGACACCTCATTCCCTCCTCATATGTCACTGGTCCTTTCAAGTTGCCACCCTGGTGCTAGAGCTCAGAGAGAGTAAGTGAATAAGTCCATGTGTGGGTTCAAGAGGGACTGCTTGGGAATTCAGCAGTTTCTTCCACTTAACTGCCCATGCATTTTTTGGAACCAGAAGCTATGGGAACATATCTCCCTGACAGTAGAACCCTGGGCTGGGACCCCTCAGTTCTGATATATCCCAACCAAATTTTTATACACCCTATGTGAGTGAGGGAGCAGCCCATTCCATGTCTGCGCTCCTCCTACCTATCTGGATGGATATGGGTATTTAAATTCTGTAGTTGTCAGACTTCCATTCAGCTAGATTTCTGATGGTTCTGAGTGATGATGGTTCTATACTTTAGTTGTAATTTTCATGTGGTTTTGTAAAGAGGCAAGCTGTGTTTTACCTATGCCACTATGTTGACCACATGTTCCAAAAATTGTATTTGTATGAATATGGAAAACTAGACTTTTTAGTTAATTTAGGTAATATGTGTTGTCTTTCATGGATTTGTAAAATAATGATCCTGGGAAAAGATAAATACAAGTAGTTATTCTTCAGTTTTTTATTTGTCTTTATCTTGCAAAAGTCTGTGGTACTTCCAGAGGCTTTCTAGCTTGAACCATGAGCCAAAGTAGCTTTTTTGCTGCTTGCAGCGATGTTTTCTTCTGATATATTTGAGGGTTTTTTCCTACTGTGACCGATTCTGCAGTTACCTGACAAGTGAATTCTGACATTTAAGTCCTGGAGTCAGCACAGACTTAAGAGGTTAAAGGCTCAGAATCTCAGAAGAGTATTCCCCTGATTAGATGGCAAATGTAAATGGGGTCATAGGGTACCCACACTTTGCCTAATTACAAATTGGGTTTAATTATTTGCTATAGTAAAACAACTCTGGAAAGCACTAATAGCAGTTTATTACAAAGAACACAACTCAGAAATGGGCAAATTGGAGGAGATTCATAGGCGAAGCTATAAAGAAAGAGGGAGGTAGCAAAGAACTTACATGCTTTCTTAACATGCCATCCTTCCTGCACCTTGATGTGTTAACAAATCTGGAAGTCTCTGATTATCATTGTCCCAGAGTTTATATAACCCATTCTCTACTTCCTATGTTTCTTAGAGGTCAAGGGATGGGGCTTGAAAGTACCTACCCTCTAAGCCTATGGTCTGGTGGTAAAAGACAAGTCTGTGTCATTCGTAGTGTTTGTGAATTGACAATTCTTTTAGAAGTTAATTTGGCATGTATCAGAAATATATGAAGAATATATGAAAAATATTTGAAGAATTCTACTTAAAGGAATTTTACAAACAAGTAAGTAAAAGTAACTCTTAAATAATATTCATTGTTGCATTGTTTGTAATAGCTAATACAGGAAACAATCTGGTTCAAAGGTAGGAGTTAACTCCTAATTTATATTATATCTGTCCTGCTGGCACATACAAGAATCAACCAGTGAAGGAATAAGTAAAGTGGAACAACAAATTGATGCTTCAATTGTACTTGAATTGTAGTTTTTAGTGCTCATGCATGGAAAACTTTTAGGATTGCAAACAGGAACCTAGGAGAGAGAAGGGTTTTTCTCTGTACCCTTTTGTGAAACCCTGAAAGAGACTCTAAAATTTTGGTTATATATCGTTTTCCTAATTATTTTGGGTTTCTCCCATGCAAACAGAGTAGACAACTGATTCTTTGCTTTGTACATTTTATCATTTATTTGTCCAACTTTGAAATGACACAGACACCAGTTCTATTGTTTTCTGTTATCCTATAGGATAATAGGATAATAGTACAACATCCTATAGGTATGTATATACTAGAAAGTGTTAAAGAATATAGTAATCCTGTACTGTCAATATTGTAAGCTAATCCAGTTTTCCCTGTCACATAACAGGTAACTGACTAGAGTTTCTTTGATTTATTGTACTGTGTGAATTGTCTGGTTAATCTGGTAAACAAGTTTATTCAATATTTGTTTATAAATCATAGGTCAGAAAAAATTTGCATCATTTAATATATAAAAGGGACTGGTAGTAGGTGTTCAATTTAGAAGAAACTGCATAATCTGCAAGGCACAAGTAACAAAGATGATGCTATTTTTTCAAGGTTCTCAAGTAAATAAATATCTATAGCCAAAAGTGAGTAAGAAAAAATTCCAGTGATATCTACAAAGAGTATGTGAACCCTAGCCATAATACACAGAGTGGGTGAAAAGTAGGTTTATAGTTGTGAGTACATAAAAGTCTATTCTTGTATTAATATTTTTTAATTACTGTATTTTCTACATGAACTGTAAACATGCTTTGCCCCACCTTGTGTTTATTGGAAGAATGTCATCTCATAGAAGGGGAAATGACATAGTAATGTTTTTAAATCAACATGAAAATATATTCCCCTGTCAAGGTATAAACAGGGAGTACAAACCAGAGACAGCTAACCCTGTAGTACATGTCGTGCTGTTATTGTTCTGGGACATGCTGCTTTTGGACACTGTGATCCAACTTGCCCTCCTGCAGATTACTTTGTTATCTGGTCACTGATAAGCTCTAACTGGTGTGTTGATAGTTAAAGGATTATCCAACAAATGGTAAAATCTTTGGGGGTATTATAAAACTATAATGAAGGTATCAAAGACATTTAATTATTACATGAACATTTTTTTAACTATTCAAACTGTTCACTAGCTTTATTTTAAATACAGGGCTTAACACATGAATTTCTGCAGTATTCCAATTCATATCAAATGCCTGAACTGATTTTTATATAGAACAGTCTTCAGATGGGTTTAAAAACATGTATGGTAAAAATGTGCCTTTGTTTCAGGCAAGATAATTTAGTAAAATAATTTCCTCTCCCACTTTACAAAAACTAAATTGAGATAAAATTATAAGCACACTTTACTGTAAAATTAATGTTACCCCAATTCAGAGGTTGTGTACAGATTTAAAACTTAAGTCATAAAACATTTTACTCTTAGCCACTGTGGATGGAATGAATGTATTTTGATATAGACTGCATATATTTGGCCCTGGCAGGTGTGGTTCAATTGGTTGGACATCATCCTCCAAAGCAAAAAGTCACAAGTTCAATTCCCAGTCAGGGCACATGCCTGGGTTGTGTGCCAGATCTCTGTTTGGGGGCTACCGATCAATTTTTCTCTCACATATAGATGTTTCTTTCTCCTTCCCCTCTCTCTCTAAAAATAAATTTAAATAAAAACTTTATACATTTGTGTTGTTCAATATAGACCTGCCAAAAGATAATGCTTCTGACATGCATTACTCAGCACCGAAATCTCTCTCCTGACTGGTGCACTCAGTGAGTGGAGCACCAGCTTACAGACCCAAAGACCATCAGAGTCGCGTTCAGGGCACATATTTGGGAGATATCTGGTTATTACATAAAAAGGGCACAAAATACTACTCTTTAAAAGTTTTTAAACGATGACTTTTTTAGGCCTGGTTAGTGTGGCTCATTGGATTGAGTTCCTGCCTGCTAACCAAAGTGTCTGTCACCGAATCCATTCCCAGTGGTGTGCACATGCCTGGTGGGTTGAGGGCCAGGTCGCTAGTAGGGGGTGTGTAAGAGGCAACCATGCATTCATGTTTCCCTCCTCTCTCTAAAAAATAATTTTTAAAAAATGATGAGAAAAATACTGTAATTTTAAAGTCAGTCTAAAACAAAGATCGTGTTCCACCTCAACAGGAGTGATTTTTATTACTAAACTTAATATTGAACAGTATTATGTATCTTTATTGTAGCTTGAAAATAAAACCACAATTTTCAAAATATATATAACATTCCAAATAATTGAGTAATCAATTGTTGAATATATTATATATACTCAATATTTATATAATTTTGAATAATATTATATAATATATATAATATTATATATTCAATTCCATATTGAATAATAATTCACCTTAAGATACATTTCTTTCATCCTCACCCAAGGACCTTTTTTTCCATGCTTTTTAGAGAGAGGAAGAGAGGGAAACTATGATGTAAGAGCATTGATTGATTGTCTCACATGCATGGGTGGACAGTAGATTATATGTGCCTGGACTCAGGATCAAACCCACAAGTAGGCATATACCCTGACTAGGAATCTAACCCATGACCTTTCAGTTACCAGATGACTCTTGAACCAACTGACCCACACCAAAAAGGAGGAAGTTCCGGGTAAAAGATGATTTCCTGTTATGCTAGCATTCTCTGGATAGCTGATAATAATTCCAGTATACTGCAAGCCACTCAGGACTTGGTGTTGTTTTAATTTTTTAAATATACTTTATTGATTATGCTTTACAATTGTCCCTTTTCCCTCCCTTTATTCCCCTTGACTCTGAACTCCCCCTCTCACATTCCTCCCCTTTAGTTCATGTCCATGGGTCATTCATGTAAGTTCTTTGGCTTCTGCATTTTCTATTCTTAACCTCCTCATCTATTTTCTACCTATCATCTATGCTACTTATTCTCTGTAACTTTTACCTGCACTGCCCCTCCCACTCCCCTGTTGCTAACCCTCCATGTGATCTCCATTTCTGTGATTCTGTTCCTGTTCTAGTGGTTTGCTTAGTTTCTTTCCGGTGGGGTTTGTTTTAGGTTTGGTTGTTAATAGCCGTGAGTTTGTTGTTATGTTACTGTTCATATTCTTGACCTTTTTCTTAGATGAGTCCCTTTAACATTTCTTATAATAAAGGCTGGGTGATGATGAACTCCTTTAACTTGACCTTACCGGGGAAGTACTTACATGCTCTTCTATTATAAATGATAGCTTTGCTGGATAGAGTCATCTGGGATGTAAGTCCTTGCCTTTCATGACTTCACATATCTCTTTCCAGCCCCCTTTTGCCTGCAAGGGTGAAATCAGCTGATCGTCTAATGTGAACTCCTTTTTTCTTGCTGCCTTTAAGATTCCTTCTCTTTAATCTTGGCTAATGTCATGATGATGTGCCTTAGTGTGTTCCTCCTTGGGTCCAACTGCTTTGGGACTCTCTGAGACTCCTGGACTCCCTGAAGGTCTATTTTGTTTGCCAGATTGGGGAGTTCTTCATTATTTTTACAAATAACTTTTCAATTCGTTGGTCTTCTTCTCCATCTGGCACCCCTATGATTCTGATATTGGAACATTTAAAGATGTCCTGGAGGCTCCTCAGCTTCTCATTTTCTTGAATTCTTGTTTCTTCATTCTGTTCTGGTTGAATGTTGCATTATTCCTTCTGCTCCAAACCCTTGATGTGAGTCCTGGTTTCCTTCCCATCACTGGATTTCCTGTAGATTTTTCTTTATTTCACATAATACAGCCTTCACTGCTGCCTGGGTCTTTTTTATGCTGTTGAAGTACTCAATGAGCTCCTGGAGCATCCTGATAACCAGTGTTTTGAACAGTGCATCTGATAGGTTGGCTATCTCTTTGTCACTTAGTTGTATTTTTTTCTGGAGACTTCATCTGTTCTTTCATTAGGACCATTTTTTTTGTTGTTGTCTTGGTGTGCCTGTTATGTAGTAATAGGTGGAGACTTAGGTGTTCACCAGGGCAGGGCAACACACGTGACACTGTGTGGAGTAGGGGTCTGAGAAGGAACACTGCTGCTTGCTCCACTCTCTGCTGGCTTTTAGTCACTTCCTCTCCTTGCCACAATCAGATTGCACCCTTCTGGTGCTGAGTCCCATGTGGACGGGTTTGTGTAGTCTTGGACCCTATGGATCTCTCCAACAAACTCTCCAGTGAGGCCGAGTTTTTCCCACTGCCGCATCAACCCCCACAGGTGTTTTCAGCCAGAGGCTTTGAGGCTTTATTTCCCTGCACTGGTACCCTGGGTTGCATGGTCTGTCTTGCTTCCCAGTTGTTTGTCTCAGTTTATCTGCACAAGAATGTGGGACCACCCAGTCTGCAAGCCACCGCCTTGTCCGGTCCTGCCCCCACTGCCTTGCCTGCCCCAGTCCTCCAGCCACCACCTCACCAGGAGTCCTCTACACCCAGTTGCCCATCTCCTACTGGTCTGAATGAACGTTTCTTTTTTCTTTTAATTTTATTTTTACTTTTATTTTTTATTGATTATGCTATTACAGTTGTCCTATTGTCCCCCCTTCATTCCCCTCCACCCTGAACACCCTCTCCCACCCACATTCCCCCCCTTTACTTCAGTCCATGTGTCATAAGTTCTTTAGCCTCTACATTTCCCCTACTGTTTGCCCTCCCCCTATTTTCTACCTACCATCTATGCTACTTATTCTCCATATCTTTCCCCCAGTCTCCTCCTCCCACTCCCCTGTTGCTAACCCTCCATGTGTTCTCCATTTCTGTGGCTCTGTTCCTGTTCTAGTTGTTTGCTTAGTTTCTTCTTGTTTTTGTTTCAGGTGTGGTTGTTAATAATTGTGAGTTTGCTG